>JAPYZC010007153.1:0-13164 GCA_030522665.1 Ichneumoninae sp. A BG-2022a | reverse complement strand
AATTTTTTGATGAATTTGTTAATAACATTTTGCAATTATTATTATGCAAAATTAATCTTCTCAGTACCTTTAGTATACATGATTTTTTTCAGATTTTTCACACCACAAGAAGTACTTGCAATTTTTTCTTATTGTTGTCGAACTTATGCGAAGTCATTAGTATTACGTTGTCAGCATTGTAATTCGGTCAATTAGGACTCTATTTATGATGCACGTGTTTTTTTTTTATTTTGTAGTGCCTTTTGAATGAGGTTTCATGTATTTTGGTGTCGGTTCTCAAAGGCCGTAGTCATAGAGCTTCAGGTTCAATAAATAATAATAATAATAAAAAGATAATAAGAGAGATATAATGAGAATAATATAAATGATTATTATATAATAATAATAATGATAAATGATTATTAAAAGAAATGTTAAATTAACGAGAAAAAAAGGTTATGGGTTTTTGGGGCGAGAGATGTATATAAAATTTTTTTACTGTGTGCTAAGATGATTAATAATATTTGATTTTTCTTCCAAGTCCCAGCAAAGTTTACCGTCTCGGCCACCCAGCGGCGATAAAGTAACCCGAGACGATTCCCTACAACATCTTTCATCGATAAAAAAAACCCTACCATAGTACAAATCCCTTCGACTTTAATCCCAATGTAAGAGACGCTGCTTCTCAAAACACAATAAATTACCGACGAATAAATTATCACCGCGAAGATCCCACAGTATTCACGGTCAACGAATCTTATAAATTTGTGATGCTGCACAGTATAATCTTGAATCATGATTGCGGCCCCATTCGAATGCCACTTCCACTTCAGCCGTTCGGAACGAAATTAACCGAGCGTGGGCGACGAAAAATTTTATACCTACAATTCCAATCTTAAATGCATGTTATTTACTTTTTTATTTTTTAAGAATTATTATCATATATGCACAAGCCTACGCGCCGATGACTCCATCCACGGACGGCAGATGCGAGACCGAGAAATATGCAGATTAAGCGTTTGTCTCTCCCGTCCCGAATAACTCGTCGCGATCGGGCGACAGACTTTTTATTAACTCTTTCTTTCTTTTCTCCTTTCCTCGCAGCAAGTTACGATTGCCCGTGTCATTACAATTTTTTTTTTTTTTGCGCGAGTGTTCCACATTTGATTCTCGAATACATTATACCAGATTAACCTCGGTTGTATTGTTGTGATATCGGGACGAGTTCCCCGCGAGGTCGGCGAACTCGCCGCCCGCCTCGGGTCGGATCTTCATTGTTAAAGTAAAACTCGTCGAGCTTTGAATTCGGCGGCGCGACTCGTCGCCCACGTTCTTGATTCAATCCTCTAGGCCGCGATACCATTTGCGAAACAATTTAATTCGCGCACGTGCCACCATTTGTGTATGTATATGTCTTTTGTGCGCTGGCATGGCAATTCGGGTTCTCATTATTACAGACCAGAGAAGCGATAGGGGACGAATGATAATCCGTCAGTGGGTCGAGATGTGGCGCGGATCCGACACTCTAATAACAGGCTGGGAGCGACATTAATGTTTTTTTGACCGACGAGAGTTATGTGTGTCGGATAATTTTTAGGAAAAGCGATTTTGAGGTACAATTGGGACTAGGGTAAGAGGGCGAATACGGGCCGATGGGGTAAGATGGACCATGTGAGATGGTCAATCGTCATGAGTGACAAAGACTCACTGATTAAATTTGTTTACATTAGATTTCAGTGTATTAAATCCTGGGAGCGACATTAATACATTTTCAACCGACGAGAGATATGTGTGTCAGGGATAATTTTTGGGACAAACGTATTTTGAGGTAAAATTGGGAGAAGGGTAAAAGTGGCGAATATGGGCCGATGGGGTAAGATGGACCATGTGAGATGGTCCATTTTAGTGGAAGATCAACACCCAGTGATTAAATTGTTTAACATTAGATTTTACTCTAATAATGGACTGGGAACGATATTAATACATTTTCGTTCAATGAGAGATATGTGTGTCAGGTAATTTTTAGGAAAAGCGTTTTTTGAGATAAAATTCGGAGTAGGGTAAAAGGGCGAATATGGGCCGATGGGGTTAGACGGACCATGTGAGATGATCCATCTTAATGAGTGATCAACACTCACTGATTTAATTTTGTTAACATTAGATTTCACTCTAATAATAGCCTGGAAGCGATATTAATACATTTTCGATCGATGAGAGATACGTCTGTTAGGGATATTTTTTAGGAAAAGCGTTTTTTGCGGTAAAATTGGGAGTAGGATAAAAGTGGCGAATATGCGCCGATGGGGTAAGATGGACCATGTGAGATGGTCCATCTTAGTGAGTTTGCTTTGTAAACTTTGTTTCGACTTCATTAAAATAACAACATTTCCTGTATCGCAAAATCGTCATATCCGCGAATGACAATATCTCCTGACCCAGTCCATGAAACGTTGATTTACGTGTTAATCTCGATGATCCATATTCGTTCCGTTTCTTAAATTGGATGAAACTACATCAGCACAAAAAAACACAATAAATCCATTTTCTTTTTTAACACAAAATTGAACTTTAAGTGTTTCATTAACATTCCCATCAAACCTTCCATCAACAATCTCCACAATCAATGTCCGATTAACCGCCGCGGAGCCATCAAGATCGCTTCAGTCCGGTCAGAATCGTGAACGATTAATCGAGTAATAAATCAAGCGCGAAAATCCCTATCCGATTACCTGCCTTTCGATTCCCCCGATCCATGAGCGAATGCAACAACGACGAAGAAACATCTCGCACAAGCTCCGCGCGGGTCGCGACTGCCTACCAAGATTTACCACTCTTCGCCTTTCCCGATGGGAAGAAACGCAGCCTCCGCTTCGTTTCCATCGCTTTCTCATTGTCAAGGCTGCGAAGCGACGGATTCATCGACCACCGATGAGTCTAGGGTTCTCGGCCGGTGAATTTATAGTTGACTCTCGGACACATCCAGCAACTCCCGTTACCCGCGCGAAGAAAGTCTTGCGCGTATTAACCGACTACCGGAGACCTCGACGAGCCCGTACAGAACTCGTGCCCTCGCCGCGGCCCGTGAGAGTCCAAAGAGGGAAACCTTCGAGAGAGTGATGGAAAAAAAAATGAAGAAAAAAAAATCATTAACGGAATCTCGTCGCACTCGTACTCACACCGGTCTCCGATAGCCCGTAAATCTAATGGGTCAATCTCTAGCCAATTAGCATCGTTTATTAATGACCGAGCGTCGTTCGGCTCCGCTTGGCTCACTTTCGTTGCTGCGCTCGAGTTCGCAGCCTCCGGCAATTTTGCAGGCTCAACTTCGAGGAGCGCGATGTCCATGAGCTCATGATCGTGATACTTGGCGCTTTTGGGAAATCCACCGGTCGACGGCCATGCGGAACTGCGTGATTGATTCGCGGAGGATTAATGAGGGAAGAGACATCGAGTTTCTATGAATGATCCTCTGACCAGGATCGCCATTATGGGCACACATATTTCATCGCGTTTAAGGAGATTCGGTCAAGTGAAAGAAATTTATTCATAGGAACTATATGGGTGTTGATCAGTTTTTTGTCTTTTTTGCCAAGGGAATTATTTTGCGAGGAGACTTTTCCTTGTTTTATTCATAGGAACTATACGGGTGTTGATCAGTTTTTTGTCTGTTTTGCCAATCGTTTAAAGAGATTCGGTCAAGTGAAAGAAAGTTTATCTCACGATCGGCTCACGTTTTGCGGGGAGACTTTTCCTTGTTTTATTCATAGGAACTATATGAATGTTGATCAGTTTTTTGTCTGTTTTGCCAAGGGAATTACACTTTGAGGTACCTACACGATTTTTTGCCAAATTTTTAGACCACATTTGGTTACCGAACGAACAGTTTGAACTCTGCAGAGTAACTAAGTCTTGTTAATTAAGTAATTCGCGAAGGATTAATGAGGGAAGAGACATGGAGTTTCTATGACTGATTCTCTGACCAGGATCGCCATTATGGGCACACATATTTCATCACGTTTAAGGAGATTCGGTCAACTGAAAGAAAGTTTATCTCACGATCGGCTCACGTTTTGCGAGGAGACTTTTCCTTGTTTTATTCATAGGAACTATATGGATGTTGATAAGTTTTTTTGTCTGTTTTGCCAAGGGAATTACACTTTGAGGTACCTACACGATTTTTTGCCGAATTTTTAGACCACATTTGGTTACCGAACGAATAGTTTGAACTCTGCGGAGTAATTAACTCTTGTTAATTAAGTAATGAGAGAAGAGACATCGAGTTTCTATGACTGGTCCTCTGACCAGGATCGCCATTATGGGCACACACATATTGCATATTTCATCACGTTTAAGGAGATTCGGTCAAGTGAAAGAAATTTTATGTCACGTTTTGCCGAGAGACTTTTCCTTGTTTTATTCATAGGAACTATATGGGTGTTGATGATAAGTTATTTTCTGTTTTGCCAGTGGAATTACACTTTCGTCAAGTGAAAGAAAGTTTATCTCACGATCTGCTCACGTTTTGCCGAGAGACTTTTCCTTGTTTTATTCATAGGAATGGATGTTGTTAATAAATTACTATCTGTTTTGCCAATGGAATTACAGGTTAAGATACTACGACGATTTTTTTCCAAATTTTTCCACACATTTTGACACCAAACGAACAGTTCGAATTTTACGGAGATGCACTGTTGCTGGAAAACGGTTTAATCTGCATGACGCACCTATACAGTTTGTATGACCCTCGTTGTCCTACGATCGGCTAACCTATGCCGGAAGACTTTACCTCCTTTAATCAATAAATATTGATTTGATTAAAATAAATATTTATTTAAATCAATAAATATATTAATTTAAACCAAATGAATATATATTTGCGTGTGTCCGTCAAATAAATAATTTTTCAGAGTGTAGATGTCAATGATAATTTTTTTCGCTGTCTTTGAGACACTTTGAGTTACCTACATGATTTTTATCAAAATTTGTCAACATAATTTTTTTACCAGACGAAGAGTTCAAACGCTGCGGTGTAATGAACTCTCGATGGAAAAGAGTTTTATGTGCATAGCGCACCCATAAAGTGTGCACGAGCTACACGCTTATTTTCTCCCAGATAACGGGTTCCGTTGTACTATCCCGACAAGCTACTCTTTGCTACTCTTTGCTCCCGTCGATGGGCGAGCCCCTCGATCGAGCTCGTGGCACGAACCGAAGAGCGTACACGGAGGGAACGAGTAGAAACAACAAGGATCGGCCTCTCGGTGGGAATTCTATAGTAATATTGACTTTGCGATCTTCACGGATCGAGATCGAGCTAAATGTCAAGATGAATGAGTGACCTAGCCCTCCATCGAGGAACGCGCCCAACGCGCACGATGAATCGCAGTAAACCATCCCGTGCCTATTGTAACCAGTAGACAGCTATCCGATACACCGTACATTTTTTTTTATCTCGTTAGGGCCAAAGTCGAACAGAGCGGTGCAAAACGGACCCCGTTCTCTTTTTGGTACAAAACTTAACTACACGTAAAAAAAAATTAATTCTGTGCTGAAAAAAAAAAAAATGGTATTTCCAGCAATTTTCATATTTCGTATTTTTTCATTTGATATATGAAGATGTTTAAAGTATGTTCCTTATTATGATTGCAATACTACTTATGAATATGTAAAAGGGCAAGGCTCTTAAATAAATTAAATAAATAAATACATATTTTTCATATTTTATATATTTTTGTTTTATATTTTATATAAATGATCTAGTAAATTTTTCCACTCTTTTTTGCATACTCGGGCGCATTTTCTATAAAGAATACATTTTACCGCAAATTTCTTTCATCAGAAATTAAAAATGAGAAAATCTTATTTTTGCATTAGTTATCGCATAATTCATGGGAATGTCAATAATTACAGCTAATATTTGTATTTTCCTTTGTGCTCGCGAAGACCGCTAAAGATGGTCCGTTTTACCCCCCAGCCCGCCCGGATTGCATCTCTTGCCGGCGAACTGAACGAAAATACTCGAATCTCGGACCGCCCGTTACGTCAACATTTCGCCAGGTCAACGTCAACAATGAATCAGGGAAGAAACCGCGATTACGATCGAGAAGAGAGAATCGATTGCAAGTACATAATAAGAAACGTGTGCCCGGGTCTTGCTGTGTCTCGCTGGTATTTCGTACCGGTGAAACTATACCGGTGTAACGTCGAAGCCGAGTACGGCCAGGACGGGGCGAACGGTTCGAGTTGCCGGTAACCCATTTACCTTAATTGTCTTATGATTGCACCTACGATAAAATCGCATAAGTAAAAGGCCTCTCTTACTCCCCTTCTCGTTTCCTCTGCCTACGTTGCATGTACCGGCGAGGGATTATGGCAGCGAATACCAATCACTTTTCTCTTTTGATAAACACGATGCATTATCGGCCCGTGTGTAACTCGGATCGGGCAGGATGGTGAGTTCGAGGCGATCTTTCATCGGGGGAGCAGCAAAAAATTTGCTGCTACAGCAAAAAATTTGCTGCTACAGCGAAAAATTTGCTGGTACAGCAAAAAATTTGCTGGTACAGCAAAAAATATGCTGGTACAGCAAAAAATTTGCTGGTACAGCAAAAAAATTTGCTGACACGGCGAAAAATTTGCTGACACGGCGAAAAATTTGCTGACACGGCGAAAAATTTGCTGCTACAGCAAAAAATTTGCCGCTACAGCAAAAAATTTGCTGATACAGCGAAAAATTTGCCGCTATAGCAAAAAATGTGCACCTACTGTAAATAATTGGCTGCTACACCAAAAAATATGCTGCCACAACAAAATAGTATGATGTGCCTACATTAAGAACATTGATTAGTGACGGTATAGTCACGATATAAAAAGTAAAAGGCCTCTCTTACTCCCCTTCTCGTTTCCTCTGTCTACGTTGCACGTATCGGCGAGGGATTATGGCAGGGAATACCAATCACTTTTCTCTCTTGATAAACACGATGCATTATCGGTCCGTGTGTAACTCGGATCGGGGAGGAAGGTGAGTTCGAGGCGATCTTTCATCGGGGCAGATTGCACTCCATCGAGACCGTTCCTGTTCCTCAAACCATTGAATAATAATTAATGCAATTATCCTGTCGCACGGGTTGTATCCCGTTTCGTTATATTTATCGAGCAACGGGGCTACGTGGAATGCAAGGTGTTTTTTTTTTTTTTTTTTTACGCTCCGAGGACAGTTCGGAGTGAAAAAAACTGGAGTTATAAGTGGGATTAAAAAAAAGAACGTTATTCCGGAACGCAGGGCGGTAAGAGCGAGCGGCGATCGACGCTGGTTTAGTTACAGGTCGAACACGCAATTCCACAGGAAGTAGACACTTTCAAATTATTCTATTTGAAAAATAAAATCTTTTTATTTGAAATTTTGTTTGAGTATTTATTTTTCCATTTGAATCATTAAGTTTAAATCGAACACATATTTTTTTCAACCGCACTAGGACGAAACATTTCAAATTCGAAAGATATCATTTTGTTTTCGAATAATATTTTTTTTTTTTTTTTTGCGCTCCGAGGACAGTTCGGAGTGAAAAAAACCGGAGATATAAGAGGGATTGAAAAAAAAAAATGTTATTCCGGAACGCAGGTCGGTAGGAGCGAGCGGCGATCGACGCTGGTTTAGTTACAGGTCGAACACGCAATTCCAGAGGAAGTAGACACTTTATGTTCCTCAGACGGGGAGAGTCAAGCACATTCGGAGCACCGCAAAGAGCGCGATTGCGAGCTGTTGGCTGCTGTTATTTCTGAGCGAAGGATCGGATGCGAGAGTGAGGAAAGTGTCTGAGGAGGCGAATGTTGAAGAGAAGAGGAGAGAGAATTAGGGGAGAGTGGATGACGAATTCTTTGGGTACACGGATTTAAAAAAATTGAACAGCGATCGCGAGATGGCAATTGCGCGGAGAAAAATGGCTCTGTTTCTCTAACGATGTGTGGATCGTTAATAATGTGTACGCGAAAAATGTTCTGCTGCAGTAAAAAAATGTCTGCTACAACAAAAAATTTGCTCATACCGCAAAAAATTTGCTGTTTCAGCAAAAAATTGGCTGCTGCCGTAAAAAATTTGAAGCTACAGCAAAACTTTTGTTGCTGCAGTACAGAATTTACTGCTGCTGCAGTATAGCATTTGCTGCTGCCGCAATAAAGAATTTGCTGCTACAGCAAAAAAAAACAAAGCTTCCTCTATGAGGAAGCAAAATTGGCATCTACTGTAAATAATTGGCTGCTACACCAAAAAATTTGCAGCTACAGCAAAAAATGTGCGGCTACAGCAAAAAATGTCCTGCCACAACAAAATAGTATGATCTACATTAAGAAGATAGATTAGTGACGGTAACACAAATCTTGGTGCCCCACCCATTTTCTTTCTGAATGTGACTTATGTTATCACGTACGTGGAAATAAAAGAATGAATCCAATTTCATCGTTTTAGGGGGTCCAGAAAGCTTGTAGGGCATTTGGACTTGATCTTTTACAAGAATTGCCACGGCTTTTGGGCTGTCCATTTTTTGGGCGGTATACCTATGTATAGGTCTTTCCACTCTCATTTTTACTAGTTGCTAAACGATACGGAGAAAAAAATGAATTGCGTCAACAAAATGGGCGCTTACGGGTGGCGAAATAAACGTTTGATTGATCGAACTAACAGCCCGTCGAATCAAATGTTTCTCTACTAACTACAACAATTATTTCGTTCGATCAACCAAAAATTTGTTTCGCCACCCATAAGCGCTAATTTTCTTGACGCAATAGATTTTTTTTGTCAGTGGACGAGCCGTTTGTATTCAACTTTTGTTTACATCCACATTCATCTTACATCTGAGATATTAAGGTTCTCTAACACTGGAACATAACGCGCAGTATGTTATTCCCATGGGTACCAAATTATCAAAGTTTCTTTCTTTCGGCAACCGACGAGCTCCTTATAATATTAAAACGAGAAATTACGAGTCGCCGACGTTTAGTTCGTTGAGAGCAGCTCCTTCTCAATTGACGCCTCTCACCGATTTAATTAATCATCGCTCGTGAATCTTGGCCCGTGGAACCAGCACGGAGCTTCGACGTATAATAAAAAAAAGTGAATAACATTTTTTTTTAAAAGGGGTACAAAGGAGCAGGCTTCGACAAAGTCGACGGAACGGAACTCCGGAGCTGCTGGTATTTAATTTTTTTTTCCTTTCTTTTGCGAATTTAATTAACCAACCGATATTCAGCTTGCTCTCATCGGTTTTTGCGGATAATCTTTACCGCTGATCGACCCTCCTTCGACCCGATGATTGAGTCGTCCCCGAAGAAGATTGAAGGATACGAGAGTTTCGCAAACATTTCATCGACTCGAGGCTTATTTTTTCGTTAGTTTTTTTATCGCAGCGAGGGCGATCAAATTTACTCGGCGAATTTTGTAACCCTACATTTTTGTTTTTATTTCCGTTATTGCGCAATTGATTGATTAGCTCTCTGCGCGACGGCGAGAAACGGTTTCTAACCGAGTGTAAAAACATCTTGACACCTCCTTAATGTCTTCAAATTTCTTTTCTTGCCACATCCAGAGAAGAACGATTTGTTTGGGCGAAGTTAATTTTATTCGATTCAAATTATTCTATTTGAAAAATAAGATCTTTTTATTTGAAATTTCGTTTGAGTAATTTTTTTTCCATTCGCATCATTAAGTTTAAATCGAACACATATTTTTTCAACCGCACTAGGACGAAATATTTGAAAATCGTTAGATATAATTTTGTTTTCGATTTTTTTGGTCGAAGTTAATTTTATTCGATTCAAATTATTCTATTTGAAAAATAAGATCTTTTTATTTGAAATTACGTCTGAGTAATTTTTTTTCCATTCAAATAATTAAGTTTAAATCGAACACATCTTTTTTCAACTGCACTAGGACGAACCATTTCAAAATCGTAAGATATAATTTTGTTTTCGAATCGTAACTAAAAAAAAAATTAATTGCGAAAAAAATATTGCAATCTCCGATCGATATTCGCAGTATAATGTATCGACGAAAATGTATTTATTTTCTCTTCGATATGCACCAATCTCGATAACCTACGACTATACTGTATAATTATACCGTACACACACGTACGCGATTCCACCTTTCTCCATCGTCTGGGAATATCGAGCTTTCCACCTGCCATTCTCCGCTGCTGCGATTACCTTTCGCAAATTCTCCTTCGTCTTGTTCTCCTTCGTCCTCCAATTCGCCTCCTCGTTAATCGAGAAGGATCCTCGGGGAACGTAAATTCACGTTCGCGAGGGCCCTCCGCCGTCGAATATCACCGAAAATAGCGTTCGTTAGCGATGATTTACTCGTCGTCGATCGTAGATAACGAGGAGGAAGGAGAGAAGACGATGAGAACTCCGAAGAGCCCCCTTTGGCATGCACGTCATCGGGCAAGTCTTATTGCGCACATCGGCAACTCGCAAAAAATAATTCCTACGAAAAAACTTTCTTCCTTTCTTCTCGATCCCTCAGAATATTGACTAGAGTAAAGTGGGGAATATGGCCTGGTCCATATATCATTGATATACGTGTTAAGGTAGCTATGTCGCTTCCCGCTCATCTCGCATAAGTTCGAGAAAAGTAAGCGAATATTGCAAGTACTTCTCGATGATATAAAAATCTGAAAACATTCATGCAGATTATAGATACTGAAAAGATTAATTTTGCACAATAATAATTTCAAAATGTTATTAACAAATGCATCAAAAAATTAATTGTTTAACAAATTGCCCGTCAAAACAACTTTTTTTTCTATGAAAATTATTTGTTTACTTTTCTCGATACGTATGCATTTTTTTCAGATTTTTCAATTAGCTTCGATTTTTTAATTTTTTTATATGGAAAAAATGTCTAAAAAACACAAAAATCAAAACTAATTGAAAAATCTGAAAAAATTCATACGTATTCAGAAAAATAAAAGAATCACTTTCAATAAAAAAAAATGTTTGCCGGGTAATTTGTTAAACAATTAATTTTTTGATAAATTTGTTAATAACATTTTGGAATTATTATTATGCAAATTTTTTCAGATTTTTATACCATCGAGAAGTACTTGCAATATTCACTTACTTTTCGATAACTTATGCGAGATGAGCGGGAAGCGACATAGCTATCTTAATCGAGGTAGGCCATATTCACCACTTTTACCCTAGTGATCTTTTTTTAACTCCCGATTGCTAGGGTAAAAAAAATCGCCAGGGGAAAAAATGGGAGTTATGCGTTTCACGACGATCACGTGACCGTGCGTGTTTTTTTTTCGAGTGAGGTGTTTCGGAATCGGCGAAACATCTCTTGACAAAACTTGGCAAGCAGTTTCTTTGAATCATGATCTGTGCCTTTCTCAGGTTTTGTTACGATTCGATGCAAATTCATAGAGACAAAGACTTTTTGTGGAAAAGCGTGTTTGTCTATATCGAAATTTCAGCGAGATACACCGCCATTTTTTGCCTTCTCACCGTGTTTCGCAGCTAATTTCACAGTGGCTCAGTGCAAGATCTCCCGAACATTTTGCGTTTTGCTACGAAACAACTGTCAAGATTTTTTTTTCTTATTATTTTTCATTACTTTTCTTTTCTCCCGCGGAAGATTTTTCTCCCTCATTCGACGTGCGCTCGGGCCGTCTAATTTGCTGCGCCTAATATCCAAGATCCTCTTTTGGACTCTCTGATCTACCTATGCTACCCCGCGCACCGAGCCTAAGATATAATTTTACGTGTAGAAATATTGTAGAAAAAGTCTCGGATTTATTCTACGGCCTAGAAATCGCAACGCTTACGTGTCGCGTGTACTCTAGATTTTTTTTTCATCTCGTTACTCGATATGCGTGCACGCAACATCTCGTTTTTCGCACGTTGAGTGCAAAAAAATAAGGAAAAAAAGGAAAATTGTCACACGGTGAGTGGTGAGTACTCTGTCGGGTTTTGATGTTGCACTTCGATATTTCTTGCGTTGCGTGTAATCCCTCATTTGTTTTTAAACATATACGTTTAGTCTAGGGTATTTTCATTTATATATATATATATACCTATGCATATAAATGTAGGGGAGACCGGGGCAAGATGGGCCCCCTAAACAAATAACGCGGCTACAACGCTGTCGAAAGTATAATCTACTATTTGTCACCTAACAATGATATTTTCATAGGTTTTATAACCGGTCCCAAAAAGAACATTTTCTTCCCTATTTTGCGTTTTCTCTACTTCTGTCATTGTCCACGAAAGGTTTTTATTTTTTCCTTCCAGGTTTTCATATGTTTTTAAATCATTTTGGGGTGGGCCATTACGCCCCGGGTCGGACCGATTTTTCACTAACCCATCTTGCCCCGGTTTCCCCTACATATTGTATATAAGTATCATGGTATTATTATAATAGTAGCATTAGTACAAGAATTTTATTGGCCGAAACGATTACATGGTAAAGCGGGTATTTATACATCTTTCGTTTGTGTTCTCCTATGCCCAATAAACCGTCGATCGGAGTACTTCAGCCCGTATAGCTCGTACGTGTTTGCTTGTTTGCCATCATTTGAGAGGAAGAATGTGCACTGAAAAAAAAAATTCGAAATTTTTTTTTTCTTTGGCTTAAAATAACAGAGCTGCGTAGAAGTGTCATAGATTGGGCCTTTTACCTTACATATCTTAATTAAGGTCGATTCAATCTGACCATGTGTAGTGGCGCACGTTCAGGGTTTCTATTATTGTGTGCGTCGGAAATTTGTGTTTGGGTCTTGCATTTGGAGATCGGCTATTGCATAGGTTTGCGATAGTTTCTAGGTGTGTTTGCGCGATGTCTGAGCTGAGGCACTTGACACGCTCCTGTATCGGGATTAGTCTGGAAAATTCGTATAGTAGAATTGCAGGATTGTATTCGTATAGGGATTTGAAGTATCGTGAAGGGGGTGTTCGGGTCTCTTATCTTAATGAATATTACAGCAATATTGTCATATTATTAATTTACATATTTATAAACATGTCAATACATATATATTTTTGTAAGGTTGTTTATTATGGCTTCGGTTACTGAATCTCGATAATAATTATAGGTCTCCGCTCGTTTATTTAACGACGGAGTGTTTTAATACGGCGAGAACCAGTCTCGATATTTTCGTTCATTCATTCATATACCGAGCATTTTTATTT
>JAPYZC010007152.1:0-11547 GCA_030522665.1 Ichneumoninae sp. A BG-2022a | reverse complement strand
GATTAATGATTAATGATTAATGATTAATGATTAATGATTAATGATTAATGATTAATGATTAATGATTAATGATTAATGATTAATGATTAATGATTAATTTTATTGATATTTTCTTAATAAAAAAAAATGATTCTCCTCTCGTGTTTCGTTTATTCCCTGCGAGATATCGCGGAAGTTTATCATCTCGAAGTACCGCGGACAATGTTTTCGTACATCCGATTACGAAAAAAGTTTTAGCGTAAAAAGTGCGGGAGAATTTTTTTTCGATTAATTTACCTGTCGCTTTATCTTCGCCGTCAGACCGTACTCATGGTTGTTCCAGAACAGGCTGAGCAGTTGTGTGAACGATATCATTCCAGGGTCATACTCGATGTCGATGACCTCCGTGTGATCTCCCCTGTTGGCGTTGGAGAACAAGGCCGTTATTTTACATTGTTGTTATGGAAACATGGGAAGGTTCATTGCCGTTGTTGGCTATAGTAATTAAGGACACATACATGCTTCTGTAGGTCGGCGAGGGCTTGACGCCTCCAGCGTAACCGACGCAGGTTCTTATTACACCGGGAGTAGCGCCGAAGAGGGAGTCACCCGCCCAAAAACAGCCCATTCCGAAAGTCGCCCGCCTCGGCTTGTGCTCTTCAACTTGACCCGGCATTTTCTGCACGTGGAACAGGGAAAACAGAGAACAGGGTCAACATTCGTAATCGTGACATTTCGGTTTTTTCTGCGTCGAAAATAACTTTGTACGATTATTTCTCAACAATGTAATTTTTAATTTTTAATTTTTAATTTTTAATTTTTAATTTTTAATTTTTAATGTTTAATTTTTAATTTTTAATGTTTAATTATTTTTAATTTTTAATTTTTAATTTTTAATTTTTAATTTTTAATTTTTAATTTTTAATTTTTAATTTTTAATTTTTAATTTTTAATTTTTAATTTTTATTTTTTAATTTTTAATTTTTAATTTTTAATTTTTAATATCAAGCTCGTCTTTCATTGCGCACTTTAACTCGTATTGCGAAAACTAATGGAAAAGATTTCTTTTTTTTTATCGTAGACAAAATACGATCGCAATTATACTAGAAAAACAGATCTCCGATCTTGAATCTACGAAGAGATAATGTCATCGTTCCCGGCAGGCGAGAATGTGCAATATCGTGAATAGGATTATTGCAGGCGATATCGAATAAATCGATACCGATCGATGGCCGTCAACGAGACACGCGAATCGAGACATTGGAAAACAACTTGCAGATCGTGTCGGCTATAATCGACGATTACCCAGAATTCATTGTACGTCAGACGCGAGAATACTATTTTAGAGGAAAGTCAATGAAAAATCGGTCTCCTCAGTTTCCACTTCAATTTTCCGATCTCCAATAAATCGCTTAATCTTGTAACGTTTTTATATTTCACATTTTTTTAAAAACACACTTCAAGTCGGTTATCCTTTAAAATTGACGAAACAATGAATAAAAACACTTAATGCAAGAAAACACATAAAACTTACGAAATACTGTGTTTTTGTTTCGAGATGAATTTGAGATTCGAGACGCACTTGTTTTAAACTCAGTCAGTTATACCTTGAAAATTAACGAAACAACAATGAAATAATGTAATAATGTAAATAACAAAAGAAACTTACGAAATACTGTGTTTTTTGTTTTTGTTACAGATGAGAATTTGAGATTCGACAGGCAGTGGCGAAGCCCTGGACGAAGTGGCGATTAATCGGGGTTCGGATTGGTGAACTTATACTGTTGAGCCGAAGAGCACGCACGGGTCGTGGCGAAGCCGTTTAGTGCCCGCGAACGAAGCTGGACTGATGGATTCCGAGTGACGGTCGCGTGGTAGAGAGCACCACTTTTTATGTATTTCGACCAGCGATCCTCCTCCCCACCGCCACTTCGCCCGCAGATACTCACTACGGACTCCCCCCCCCCCCCCCTCCGCCGCCCGGCTTTCCTCGATCGGTTCCCTCAACGCGTTTCATTAAAATACTTTGAGGGATCTCCTGTACAAGTAAGCTACACATGCACACCTAACGTCTCCTCTTCGGCTGCAAGTAAGCTATACACGCACACCTAACGTCTCCTCTCCGGCCTCGCGCCTCTCACTCGTCTACCGGAGGAGAGGCAAGCTCTCATTTTTGTTCCTCTTGTTCGAGACCCTTCGAATTATCTGCACGATTCTAGGGAGATATCGAGAACGGGTTCCCGATCCAGGCGTTCCAGGAATTATCAAAAGGGCCCTTGATTTTTCCATTGCACGAACACTCTCGCACCCGTCTCGAACGTTCCACCGAACCGATCGAAAAATTCATCGCTTTTAATCAATCTCAGCCATTGCGTTCTTTTCCTGTACGGAGCGAAGGTCATTGCTCGTAAGAAAGTTTACCGTTCAATTTTTTTGGGTCACTTTAGAGATAGAGATTAGTTGCAGATTCGATTTATTTTTTTTCGTGTTTTTTAAGGTCGGGAAGTTTACCGATTTTTATTGAATTTTTCTTTAAGCTGCAATCAATATAGGATCGCCAATCGGGCGTAAGATTTGAGAATGCGATTGGCGTTTAATCTCCAGCGGGCTAGAGCGACGGCCTTTTATATATCTCTTCTAATGCCAGATTATTCCGCGAAGATAGCGTGTCGCAAATGTGCGACTCACTGGTAAGTACTCACGTTACGACGATAATTACCGTTTGTTCGGTGGACGAGCCCAGTGTCGCCAAAGTTTTGAAGCGCCTCGCCGGAACGATCCGGAACTTCTTGACAAAGCATCGAGCAGGTGCACCAGTCGCCGCCATCGATCCAGTTATCCCGCGCTCCCCGCGGACGTAAGGAGGATCGGGCACGGTTAAGTTTTTCGTTGCCACGAGTCCGAGCGAGGGTTTAGTAAACTCGCTGGCGATCTTGCGTCAGAAAGGGAGCAATTGGATCTCGTTCGCTCCGAGCGACTTTCATCATACGAGACAATTGAGAGAAGTCATGACTGATGTAATATCGCCCCCGTCGGGACTAAGCGGAGAGCCGGAGAGAAATCCCGCAAGGCCTTTCCACAGTCATTGGCACCGAGATATCTCGCTTGCACAGGGTTATCGCTCGAATCGTCTTTGGTAGAATTATTATTTTTGTTTTTTTTTTTTTGCAATGTCAATGTCGAAACTTTGCGATCTCAGGGATTATTGGACGAGTCATTAACGTAGAGATAGTCGACGATAATCGATCGCTTCTCTGAAATACGAAGAAATTAATTTTTTTTTATAAATAATTGTTTTAATGCGTATTTACCATTTTTTAAATCTCGATGGTAATGGGCGCTCTTTAGCGGGGATAAACATAATCAACGATAATCGCTTGCTTCCTCACAACACGAGACGGTATTTTCTTTTTAATTATTGTTTTAATGCGTATTTACAATTTTTTTTTATCTCCAATGGTAATGGGCGCCTCGTTAGCCGGGATAAACATAATCGACGATAATCGCATGCTTCTTCGTAACACAAGACAGTATTTTCTTTTTAACTATTCTCTCAATGCGTATTTACATTTTTTTTTATCTCGATAAAAGCGTCGAGCGGACGGGATTCCGACACGTGTTCGCACAGCATAAATACTTGCTCTTGAACTTGTTTCAATAATAATCGTTCGACGTCTCGATTGTAAATTGCGTCGACGACTCTCCGTCCGGTCCGCGATCGGTTATCGCGCAGGTACGATTCGAGCGTTTCTTGCGACACTCTTTTGTTTTTTTTTATTTATTTTTTATTGTACACTCGAAAGCGTCGTGTGTACGGCGCGACGAGCGAGTTGGCTCGACGGCGATCAATGAGAGTAGGGCCAAGAGGTTTCGCCACACACAGCCAACGAGACCGTGTGCGTCGAAGCCGTTCGTGTGAAAGAAAAAAAATGGTGGGAGAGTCGCCAGAGGCGCTCCCGGCGAGCTACTAGGTCAATGGCAAGCGTTCCGCAGTGGCGTGTGCCGTTAGCGCACGTGAACGGCATAAAAAGTTGCTATCGGCGTGTTCCATGTACACAGCCGGAAAGGCTGCGCTGCCGCCGCCTCGATGCAACCGCGAGCGCCAAGGATCGAGGGAGGAACTGACGCGGTGAATTTTAAAACGAACTATCAATCTCTTATTTGATATGTAATATATTATCGCTTATGCATACATATATACATATATATTACTTAAATAATGGTTTTGTTTGTATCTTTTATTTTATTTTTGCGTCCAACGTTTCGAGTCCGCGAGAGACCGAATCGCTTGCCCGCTGCTCTTTGTCGTCGGCAAAAATCTATGGAAGAGCGACACGTACAAGTTTTTTTTTTTATGAGTTGTTTTCTTTACTTTACTTTTTTTATTGCGAACGGAAGTTAATGGAACAACCTATGTTTGTTTTTTGTACGATTACGACGTGTATGTATAGTTTTCTTTTCTTTTTTTCTTTAGTGTAAAGAATTATTCTCGTAAAAGTTAAGTTTCGAAAGACGGCAGGAGCGAGAACTCTGGGAACGAAAAGAAAACGGTCGAATCTCGTGTGCGAAACCAAGTTTGAACAGGTGTTTTGAGGTGACGAGAATGTCATCGATCCGAGCAATTTACACGCACGATGTAAGGAATACGTTTACTTTTGTTTTTCGTATCCTTTTTTATCGATCTGCGTGATAATATTAAATATTACTGTATTGTCAGAAGAATTCTTTGTAGAACACACACTTTACTGAATAAGTCGTTAATAAACATTTGTTATTTTTTTTTATTTATGTTTTTTTTTCCATCTCGCGTTCCAAAGGCAGACTTAAGTAGAATTGGCCAATATATTCTCTCTAGTTTCAATCTAAACGATTCGTAACTATAAATCTAAGTTTCTTTTACTTTTTTTGTTTAATTTATTTTTTATATATAGTGTAAGGTACTATATCGGAATGTGTGAAAATGACGTATGACGAACGCGCTAATAAAAATTCAATAACGATTAATTTTCGCACTCTGGGATTTTTTCCAGCCAAGAACGAACGGTCGGCTCGATTGTAAACTATCACAATTTCCATCAACGATATTTTTTTTTTTTTTTTTTAAGAATATGCAATATTCTAAATTTCAGTCTGCGGAACACAACCGATATAACGACATTCTCCTTAGCCTTGAACTTTCGATGTCGACGGCCCTCGGCCATTCGTCGCTCGATATTTACTTTCTCACGTAAATTTTCTTTTTTTTTTCAACGCACCAATTCGTTCAACTTTTTTTTTAACGCCTAACTATTTACAATTCATAAATATCAACGCACCAACTCTCATCGCACAAATCATCCCAGAGATTGCTGCGTACACAAAGATCGAAGACGCGATGTTTTTTTTTATTATTATCATTATTTTTTTTGCATCGATTTGTATCGATCGCAAAACTAATAATATTGCGCATTTTCTTTTCTCGTTTTATCTATCATACAATACATATAAAGTATGCGCAGACTTTATCTGCGCGTCAATTAAATATCTAACTGGAATATAAATGCAAAAGATTTTTTTTTTTCTCTTTCTTTGTTCCGATCTGCAATAAGTTAATCTACAGGTAAAGTTTATTACGATAATGTCTAGACCGCGAAAAAAAAAAAAATTGGACACGTTTTGACAAGGAAATCGCGATCGCGAGTCGCGGATACGAAGACGATAGTGTGATCGATGAATTACTACAGCGACAGACGCTGAACTATTATCTAACTTCTACGATAGTGTCATTTGTTTTTTTTTGTTTCTTTCTTTAGTATAATCCCTAAGTTAACATAGCTTTTCGTATGGAATTATTCTGAACAGTGATTAATAGAGATGAAAAGAGTTGGATATTAGTGAGGGCTAGACAGTGTTGGTATATTGACGAGAATCGATAATTCGTATATAATCTTTGTCGTTGGTCGTGACAGTAGACATTTTTCATTTTTTTTCATTTTTTTTTTTTTTTTTTTTTTTTTTTTTTTTTTTTTTTTTCTTTTTTTTTCTTTTTTTTTTTTTTTTTTTTTGTGAATATTGAGTCATGCTCGAGTTTCGCTCGATTTTGGTTTTGATTTTTTTTTTGTGATGTAGAGAGTTTGTGCGCAAGAATCGATAAGAGGGGAAGATCACACGTAGTACAGAGAAGGTTTGGGTTCGATCGCTTTTTTTTACTATCTTTCTCTCTCTCTCTTTTTGTCTCTCTCCTTCTCTCGGATAAAGTCGGTTTATCGGTTTCGACAAATCACCGGACTATTCGATATATATCTCTCTACGAATACCGATACGCTCCATAAAAACTATAAAAAAATATTTTCTCACGCATCTATCACAACAGTTGTCGACCCGAAGTATGTTTATTTTTTTTTTTTTGTATGTTTAGTTTTTTTCTTTCTTTTCTAACAAGTTTCTAAGAATCCAAGATCGACGTCCCAGATGGACGAATGATTTTTTCGTTAACTGACAAATCGTTTTACGCGACATGTACAATCGACCTAGGGTCTTTTTCTTTAACATCAAAAAATGAGCAAATGTTTGACGCGCGCGCAGAGCTGTATAGAGCCAACATCACAGAGCGTCTCATCGTTCGACGACTTTCGACGAGGGAGTAATTTTATAGCTTTATACATATATATCAGTGACTCAATACATTGTTAAGCGAAGCGTCGTTCGAACTTGGAACATCCCGAGGGAACACTATGAGTTATCTTTTTTTGTTTGTTTAATAATCGAACAATAATCGAGTCTCTGACTGTCGGTGCGCATCTGCAGTCGCAACAAGTAACGAAGAAAAAAATACCCAGGGGCTTCACGCTTAACATTTGCTTATTTTTGCGCTTGGACGACACGAAACTGACAAGAATATTGGCATCGCGAAAAATCGACTTTTCTCACAATTCCCTTTTTTTTTTAATTTCGGGCAACAAATTTATTCCCGTCAAGTGGGATATTTTGCGCTTAGGCTCGCGACTGATGCACATCGACTTCTCGAGTATCGCGGAATTCCACGATTCCGCGGTTTACTGAGAGAAAAAAAAAATCGTTATAGGCCGTCGGCGTCTCGAAATGTCTCACCGCGAGCTTCCACAAGTCAGAAGCATCGAACGAGAAATTAATATAAACGTAACTTTTCGCTTTCATACAATTTTTTTTTTTTGTCGCTTTTTCTGTTTTTTTTTCTTTCCTCTTGTTTTTTTCATTGAAAAAATATTCATCCTAACTACTTTACGGTAATAAATAAAAATTATGTACAAATATGTGATATTCGCTTTTCACGTTGCGTGTCCGGCGGCGTAATAAGGGACGCGAAGTCGCAGACGAAATACTGCTTTTGTGCTCCGAACATTTTAACGACGACGAGGGACCCGTCGAGTCGCTCGTCACACATCCATTGACTGTGATGCTTAATGATTTGCCTTTTTGTTTCCTTTTTTTTTCTCTTAACTCCGTAAGTACAGTATTTAAGTACATACATTATTATCCATATTTTTTGCTTTTTTTCGTGTTTCTCTCACAACCGCTTTGAGAACGTTAGTTAATACTTTGAATCGTGTCTCGGAGCCCGACTCGGAGGCTTCTTTTCGTACGTATCTGAACGAGTGAGTCGCTTGGATACTCGAGTCAAAGAGGGTCGACCCGGTCTAACGAACGAATGTCAAAAGGTCCTTCGTTCTCCCGTTCAGTTATTATGCTATTGGTACGGTTTAGTCTTCGGGGCTGAGAGAATATCGGCGCGAACTCACTCACAGGAACGTAGTGAGCCCGAGTTCGAAGTGGAAAATTCCTCGACGAGCCGGCGACGACGATGCTGAGAGGACGTCGAGCGCAGGAGCGAAAGAAAGCGACGAGCCAATTCGCCGACGATGATTCGCT
This sequence comes from Ichneumoninae sp. A BG-2022a, assembly GCA_030522665.1. Taxonomy (NCBI): domain Eukaryota; kingdom Metazoa; phylum Arthropoda; class Insecta; order Hymenoptera; family Ichneumonidae; species Ichneumoninae sp. A BG-2022a. The sequence goes on along the minus strand of JAPYZC010007152.1, from coordinate 3,681 downwards.
CACATTATCGTGCAGCAGCTCTTCTCCGTCTGGCTGTCCCCGAGGATGTCGCTCGTGTTCCCGGTGAAGCGATGAAAGTCGTCCGCGCTGAGCTCCCCGCTGGATATCGACGAGACCGGCATCGGCACGCCGTTCCCGTTCGCGTCCACCATGTTCGGCGTCGTGTGCCGATTCTGGGACCGCTGCTTCTTCAAATCGGACAACGATTTGACGAAAACTACAGACACGTGTATGTTGATCTTGCCGTTAGCATCGCTCTCTGCTGTGTAAACGGGCTGCTGGCTGCCGATAGGCGGGTCAGGCCCTGTCACTGCCGAGGCAAATACGTAAATCTAATGCTACCTTTTTTTCTTGTAATCCATTAATGGGGGGTTTCGTGTTTTAGTACGGTTATTCGCTACGATCTCCGCGCACCGTGCTTCCCTCTAGTTGCCCACTCGAAAACAAAAACATGCTTATCGACCTCTACAATATCCCAATTACTGACCAACTTTTGACATTTTTTTTTCATATTTTTTCTTCAAAAAATTTAAAATTCAAATTTTCCTGTCGCTTTCTCATAACGTTTCTTTACTCGAGAAGCTTTCTCAGAGAAGCTTTGCGAATGAAGGGACGTTATGAGAAAATTTTCATAGGCGATATAAAAATTTCAATTTTTCAGACTTTTATGACGAAGCGATATGAAAATTTTTATTTTTGGGTTTTTTTTTTTAATTTTGCTTCTGCCTTGCAACATGCTCGATCTCTAAGATTCGTTTCTCTCTGCTTAGGTTCTATATGGAGTAAACATTATCTGAACAGCCGCTCTCGATTACACGGAAAAGTGCGAGTTTCGAGTGTAGGATAAAAAATTTCGAATGCTGTTTTGCGATAGATATATAGGAGTATCCGTGTCGAATATAAATGATGGATCATCTAGAGTACAATAGAGGTGATGAGTGTGCGACTGGCGACAAGTGCGGACGAGCAATAATGAAACCATGCACTATGGACAGTCGTTCACGATCAATTGCCGAGCAAGCGATGCACGATTGACGAAAAAAAAAAAAAAAAATTCTAAGACTCTTCCCATTATCATTGCATTCCTTTCGTTTCGAGAGATATCTAATTGATATATTTTTTAAATCTATTCTTTTACTTAGAGGAATAAGAAAGTTACGTAGAAAACTAACCTCATGAATATTATATCGAGGGGAAGGGCGTGTCACGCATCGATGGAAAAGAAAGAATATTGCAGGTAAATGACGGTGCCCTAACGATTATCCATTTAGAGATATATTTAAGAAAAAAACACCTGCTCGCTACAAAATCGTGATTTTTTTTTCTCAACTATGTACATTTAACTAGTTTGCAAAGGATTGAAATTTGTCATTATCTTTTCTGTACAAATGGGGACATACGACAAAATATGAGATTCAGATCAATTTTTTTTTGCGGGTTGAACTTCGCGGAGGTAAATAATTGGTGGTGTATATATATATATATATGTATATATATATATATATATATATATATACATGACCCGAGGAGACTATACGGCTTACCACAATATTCTACGAAACCAGAACCAATGAAAAAAAAAAAATTCGCGGTAAGTACCTGAGTCTTTGTCAACGTCCTCGTGAAGAAAAGAGTCGTTGTCTTTTCCCTCGGGACCGCGCCGCACGGCGGGCGTCAGGGCGCTGGAATCGCCATCGTCGTTCACACCGTCCTGTGTACTCGTGCTGTTCCCGATAGCGGCGATATTGTTCGTTACGGCAGGTGCGACGTAAGTCTGCAAAGATCGAACGACGTTACGGAAGGTCAGTGAAAATTGCATTGGGTCGGATCAACATTTTTTTGAATTTATTGTTTTTGAAGAATTACTAATTGAGTATTCGTACCTGTTGTGCTTGTATCCTCAGTCTCGCCTCCTCTTGAGCATCTTTCTTGGTCGTAAGTACCTTGTCCCTTATCGAAGTCCTCCTGACGCTCTGGGTACGCGTATTTATGCTCTGGGATCGTCGAACGCGTCTGCCCTGGGCCTCGCGTAGCTTCTTGCTCTCCTGCTCCGTTTTGAGCTCAACGATTCTTTCTCGGATTTCCGGATCTTCGCAGATATCTGGAAGGAGATAATTGACTATAAGATTGACTACAAGAATAATTACTAGATTGAATATAAAATTGAATGTAAAATTGAATGTAAAATTGAATGTAAAATTGAATGTAAAATTGAATGTAAAATTGTATATAAAATTGAATGTAAAATTGAATATAAAATTGAATGTAAAAATGAGTATAAAATTTATTCCAAAATTGACTATAAAATTGACTACAAATTTGATTACAAAATTGACTACAAAATTGACTACAAAATTGACTACAAAATTCAGACTAGACTAGTCATGAGAATTTCCATTATTTAATTCCAGCCATTACAAGTAGCCCAATAAAAATACATTACCAGCGGGCGTCTCGTCGTGTTTGTTCTTCGCATTCAAGTCCGCACCGTTTTGCACCAGTAACTCGAGTACCTCCAGCTGCAATAAACAATCACACTATAAGTATCTCGGTCAACCTGCGAAATAGTTTGATTAAATTCTTTTCTTTTTTACGAAACTTACGTGACCCCAGCAAGCGGCGGCGTGTACCGGCTGCCACTTGTCGTTGTCCTCGACGTCGGTCGCCACGTGTTGATCCAGAAGGTACTCGACTACCCTCAAGTAACCATTAGCCGCTGCTATGTGAAGCTGCCAAAAGAGTGCTCTTTACTTTCACCCCTTTCGTAGAATGCCCAATCTTGTTGCTTCCTCTTCCTTAAAAATTTCGATTTAACTCACAGGTGTAGCACCTTGATGATCTTTGTACTCCAGATCGCCGCCTCGCGAGACGATCTTCTGCAGATCCAACAGCATCTGAACCTCCGTCGAGGCCCTCGTCTCGTCTATCAATTCCTGGGTGACGCCCCGACTCGCCATCTCACCCTCGATGCAGTCCAGCGTCTTCTCGTCCTCGCAGATGTCGTACGGCATGTTGCCGTCGGCGTTCACGGCCAGAAGATTCGCACCTCGGGCTATGAGATATCGCACGAGATGCAAATGACCGCAGGTCGCTGCGGCGTGGAGCGGCGTCCACTTCTCGCTGTCCTCCGCGTTCACGTTAGCACCGAACTCGACGAGCAGCTTCATCATGTCCTCGTTGTCGTCTATGCAGCACTGATGGAGCGCCGTCAAACCATCCTCGTTCGTCGAATCGGGATTCACACCTTTCTTCAAGAGCCTCCGCACTGTGAGAACAAAAGTTCATTAGTTTCGATCTATTTGTCGCAAAGCTAAATATATAATCGGGGTGTCTTTCGGTGTCTTAAGGAATCGTGCACTGAAATACGAACAGTTCGTGCGAAGTAGAGTTGCGTTTAAATAAGTTAATATATAATCACGTAAAATCTTATTTAAATTTAAAGAGAATGTTATTTTATTGTTTTTCTATTGGAGTTGAAAGACCTACGGAGTTATAAGATACATCTGTGTTCTACCGAAATCGTGCATGGGAGATAATACTGAAGTGCGAATTGTCTGAACGAAGTAGAATCAAGTTTAAATGATTTAATTACAATTAAATAAAATCTGTTTTAAGTAAAAATGAAATATTATTTCGGTGTTTTTCTATTGGAATTTGAAGATCTAAGTAGTTATAAGGTAC
>JAPYZC010007148.1:0-21333 GCA_030522665.1 Ichneumoninae sp. A BG-2022a | reverse complement strand
TACATACCATTCTTCTTTTATAAAGGAAACATTTTTTGTCATTTATTTTTTCTTTCAGATTCAAATATAATAGTTAAATAGCTATCATTCTTCTTTGATCTAGACAAGGAACTTTTTACTTTTATTATTTGTTGTTTATTATGTTTTCTAGTCTCGAATATAACAACTAAATACATACCATTTTTCATTTATAAAGGAAACATTTTTTGTTATTTATTTTTTCTCCCAGTTTCAAATATAATAGCTAAATAGTTGTATTCTTCTTTGGTATAGCCAAGGAACATTTTACTTTTATAATTTGATGTTTATTATGTCTTCTAGTCTCGGATATAACAGCTAAATGCGTTTGATTAGCGAGATGATGCTGGCAAGCGAGAGAGGATGAAAGCGGCGAGTTCCATGAACTCTTCGCCGGTAGCAGACAATCCGCGCCCACGCGAATTAACTTTAACTTGCTACTACGCCGGGGCTTGGTAGCGCAAACTGGGGGTTAAAATTTGTAACGTTTTCCGCGTGCATTCCATCGGCCGGGTAGTACCGGATTCATTGTAATCTTCGGTAGTCTGTTAGTGTTTCGGAATCTATTTCGGTGGTCGAACCCGCTACGAGGCACTGTGCGTACGCCCGGGTTTGCCGTACGAAATTTCAGCATCGGCCAACGTGTGCCAAGCCTTTCCATTTTTATTATACCCTCCGATCACGCTCGCCACATCGGAGGGCTCGGGTCGCGTGACGATTCTGAGAAGCTCCTATCGCAAACGATACAAAAAAAAAACACTTTGCGCAGCCTCGGGACACTTGCGGTTAAAGCATTACCGAAATAATCGCCGGGGACCACACAAACGCGATTCGATTCTATTTCGGTGTCTCCACCCGTTAAAAAGAATAATCGAGATGTGGCGCGTCTCGCATCTCTCTTTACACTTATCTCCGCTCCGCTCCCGGCAGTTCGAGTTGAAAGGGGCGAGAGAGAAACCGATATTTATTATGCTCTGGGCGAGACCCCTCGAGCGCCCAAGCAAAATACGACTGTTGTGTTAAGTTCATAAAAACAAGGGAACGTAAATAGACGGTTTTGCAATTGTAAAGCGATATACGATAAACAAATAGACGGTGCCGCTTCTGAATGAAGAGAAAGAGAAGAATGTAAACAATGGAAAAAATTGATCATTCCTTTTAATCGGTGGAATTAATGAGTAGAAGATTTTTAAGTGGTTCTTCTTCGAGAACCCTCCTCGGGGCGGCGAGAAGTCTGGTCGAAGTCAATCACTTACTGAAAGAACTGCTACTGCGGCCGCGAATATTTACATCACCACCCGGTATCCCAAATTACACTCTGCCGGAATACAAACTTCTGCCTAAACTCTAACATAATCCAACTCTAGAGGAATACCGGAATTTTCACAGGAATATTATAACTTTGTCAAATTAGTACAGTTGTAAGCTGGTAGAGCTATAAGTGGCTTTTCGATTTGTTAAAGTTGCGTTTTGGTAGAGATGTGAATGTGCCAAATCTTTTATTTTCCCTAAGACCGGCCAGGTTTCCAAGGGCAAACACAAGGACAGATTGTTTGCAACAGCAAAAGAAGAAACAATAATTATGTGAAAATACAGAGTCACTGCAATAATCGAAAATAAAAAATGAGTTCAATCGAACCAATAATATTAAAATTAGGGTGGTTTTTCTACTAAAACAACTTCCGGGCCTGGCGTCGCCAATAAGTCTGATAGTCGAAGCAATTACTAACCCAACTGCGACGATGGCCGTGAACATTTATATGCCCACCCGGTATAATTCCACCAGGATACAAACTTCTGCCGAAACTCCAACATAACACAACTCTAACAGAGTACAGGTCTTCAAAAACACGTCTACAATATTATAACTTTGCCAGATTAGTAAAGTTGGTGGAGTTGTAGCCGGTAAAGTTATAAGCGGGTTTTCGGTTCGGTAAAGTTGTTATCTGGGAGAATTGCAATTTGGTACAGTTATACCTGGCAGGGACGTAAATGTGCCAAGCTTTTATTTTTTTTAGGACCAGCCGGTCCCCAAGGGCAAGCACACAGTTCGTTTGCAACGGGCAGGAAAAGAAAAAATAATAATCACGAGCACAATACAGAATGACTCCAACAATCGAAAAACGAGAATAAATTCCACAGAGCCAATAATACAAAAATCTACTTTTGACTCAATGTCTCACATTTTATATAAATACGTTTTATAATTGCTTGATCATAATTATTTTAATACGTGATTCTGTATAATCCAGAAAATAATTGCAACTGGACAGAGTCAGTCGTTTCATTGTCTGCAATTTATTAATCACGAGCAAAATATAGAGTCACTCCAATAATCGAAAAAAAATTATAAATTCAACGGCCCCAATAATATTAAAATCTGCTTTTCAGTGAATAACTCCAACTTTATACTGATCATAATTATTTAAATACGTAATTCTGGATAATTCAGAAAATAATTATAATTGGAGAGGGTCGGTCGTTTCATTGTCTGCAATTTATTAATCACGAGCAAAATATAGAGTCACTCCAATAATCGAAAAGCAAGAATAAATTCAACGGACCCAATAATATTAAAATTTGCTTTTGAATGAATATCTCCAATTTTATTCCAATAACTTTTACAATTGGTTAATTATGATTATTGTAATCCGTAATTCTACAGATAATTCATTAAATAATTCAAACCGGAGACGGATTAGTCGTTTCATTGTCCGCAATTTATTAATCACGAGCCTAATACAACAAATTATTCAAACCGAGCAGTGTCGTTCAGCTGCGCAAATAATTGCTGTCCGGTGCAATAAAATGACTCATCGGCCGTAATGATGATGAGTAGGGCCACTGTTGTGTACATGCGCGTGAAACCCATGCTCGTCGCTCCAGTACTTTACGGTTCTGACGTTGCCGCCTGGTTCGTTAATCTTGTAAACGCCGGTCACGTGTTTTCCTATCGTCAAATCCAAAATCTCGTACAAAGGCTTGAACAAAAATTTTTATCCAACTATTAAATTTTATTATATTTACCGTCATGATGCTCCGAGTGTCCGTGAGAGTCTTTCGTGTGTTTGTCGTCGACGCCGTAGGAAAATTTGTAATGAGGCTCGGCCACGTAATCGTGATGATGATGACCGTGCTTGTCGACCCACGTAATTTTTTCATGATGGCCCTTTACCGGACCGTGGTAGTGCTGGAAGGAGTGAGCTTTGCCGGCCGTTGTTGCTCTGGCCAATAGCAGCGCAGCTAGCGCCAGGAATAGCCCCATTTTCACAAGCTATAATTACACAATTATATTTTTTTTTATAATAATTTTTTTTTTTAAATAAAAAATGTATACGTCGACGATTGAAATTTGTAAAATCTGTTTTACCCTCGACAACATAACGTTGTTCGATAGTATCGAATGGAAGACTGTTTCGTCCCTAAACATTTTTCCGACTTATATAATAAAACCGTGAACGACGATTGGGCAACGATTTATGACGATACGATTCCTGTGTTGCTCATTGACCGGTTTTTCGGTCGGTTTGCGTCTCCTTAAATCGAAATGCGGGCGGCGGTGCGGAACGGAAAGATATCGAAACGGTCGGAGCCTCATCATATCTGCCGAGAAAGGCATTTTTGCACTCCTAAAGCCTCCCCCGATCCGCAGTAGTGTTATTGAATCGCCGGAAGTGAGCAAACTTGTTTGTCAAGTTCCACTGCATTTAGATGTCGAGTACTTGGACCAAACTACACTGTCACAGCCACCCCTCTCATCCCCCCTCCCCCTCCCCTCCCCCCTTCGTGGCATTGCTGTACACACTGGTCGGTTATTCATTTTGCTCCGCGACCAACGTAGTTCACGGAAATTTACTTCTTGCCTGGTACGACTGTACGTAGGGTCTATATTAAAGCTTACTGGAAGTGCAACGTTTCCTCGTTACTTTTATTATTTTGCATACTTAACTCGTCACCCCTGATGACCGTTTTCTACCCTGTTCCTTTTTCGTCAATATTTTAACCCCGGAATATACATATATATACTTATGAAGCGCATTCCCGATGTCTATTTTAGGCTGATGGATTTTATTGTTAATTTATATATTTAATTTTTAATTTTTTAATATCATTAATTTTTGTATATTCATTAGCTATGCGAAAGTATCGTCGTGGCGCCAGCGACGAGACTTCGATTACCTTGTAATCTTTCCATTTCAATCGAGTCAATAGTTTTTATGTTGTTATTTTTTTGTTGCAGCATTGATGACCGTTTTTTACGCTGTTTCTTTTTCGACAATCTTTTAACTCTCGAATATATATTTAATTATGAAGCGAATTCCCGCCGACTATTAGACCGATGGATTTTGTTATTCATCGGGTCATCCGCACCAGCGACGCTATGAATTTTTGCGCACTCATCGGCGATGCGAAATTATCGTCGTCACGCCAGCTACAAGACTTCGATTACCTTACATTTTTTTCATCTCAACTTAATCTATAGTCGCAGAAGAGCGAGTTAGATTTAATGATTTATTTATTTATTTTTTGTTGCAGCATTGATGACCGTTTACTACCCGGTTTTTTGTAAATCTTTCAATCCTCGAATATATATATTTAATTATAAAGCGCATTTTCGACGTCTATTAGACCGATGGATTTTATTATTCATCAGGTCATTCGCACGAGCGACGGTATGAATTTTTGCATCCTCATCGGCAATGCGAAAGTATCGTCGTCACGCCAGCCACGAGACTTCCTTTAACTTACAATTTGTCGATCCCAATCTAATCAATAGTCGTAGAAGAGCTTGATTAAATCATTTATTTATTTTTAATTTTTTTTTTGTTGCAGCACCAATATGCCGTTGCACGATATAACGATGGACCAAACGATGCCCGTGGTGAATGGTCAGTATGAAGTTCGTTTTTGGCTTATCGGGGCCACGCACGATAATGGAGCTGCGACGTTTTCAGGGAAAAAGGAAAACAAACAACTGTTTTTCCGCTCGAGATAGCGATACGGAGAGTTGCGCTTCGAGGGTATTAAGATAGGTTGGAGCGAGTGGTGTTCATTCCGCCTAAATTCAAGAAATTCGGGCAAGAATTGCAAACACTTCCCAATGTTATAAAAATCTGAAAAAAATTCATACTTATTATAGGCATTATAGACATTTATTCAGATTTTTATTTTATCTTTATTTTGACTTTTGCACATTTTTCCATGTAAAAAACAAGAAAAATCAAAATAAAGATAAAAATCTGAAAAAATTCATACGTATTTCGAAAAGTGAACGAATCATTTTCATAAAAAAAAAAAGTTGAGTTACACCACATATTTTGATGAACAATTTTTTTTTCAACAATTTTTGTTAGTAACATTTTGAAATTATTATTATGTAAAATTAGGTTTTTCAATGCTTATAATAAGTATGGATTTTTTCAGATTTTTATAACATTGTGAAGTGTTTGCAATTCTTGCCCGAATTTCTCGAATTTACGCGGAATGAACACCACTCGCTCCAACCTTAAGATAGGTTGTAGAATGTGTGTCTGAGGCCACAGTTTGTTCAGGTATGACGATTATCGGAGCGGATGCGACGCGTGTCACGCTTCGCGAGCAAGCCAGACAACGATCGAGAGCCCCATAACCGATATATTAATAACCCGCGATAAGTCCGAGGAGGGTCCAGCCTCTCCTCTGCCGCTACTACTACTACCGTTACGCTATCGCAATCTAGATCGGTATCGCTCCGAGATTTACTCCATGCGGTCTACTGTTCGCCACACGTCGTGTGAAACTGCTAGATGCTCTGCAAGCTTTATGTAGCGAATCTAATGGGCGACGGTAGACTGACCCTTCGGTATCGCGATCGTACTATATCGGCGCGCCCCTCGATCGTTGTATTGCTCATATCCGATCAGCTCGGCTCTTTATCGCAAGCACGCGCCCGACGATCCTTTATCGACGATACAAGCGCTATCGCTCAACTTCGAAGACGGTACATAAATATATGGAATTAATCGAACGTGACGAAGAATGTAGTTTATACATCCAGAACAATTTTTTTGTTTTACCAAAGCCCCGCAAATACATGATTAAATCAATATTTATTTTGAGAAAATAAATATTTGTTTGGATTAAATAAATGTTTATTTGGATTAAATAAATATTTATTTGGATTAAATAAATGTTTATTTGGATTAAATAAATATTTATTTGGATTAAATAAATATTTATTTGGATTAAATAAATGTTTATTTGGATTAAGTAAATGTTTGTTTAGATTAAATAAATATTTATTCGCGGGGCGCCCGGTGAAATAAATAATTTTGCTAGGTGCGATGTGCGGTGTGATTTATGGAAATTTGGGTGCTTATGAATGTATCTATAGTACGATAAGCGTGGCACTCGAGTTTCACAAGGTGCCGAGTGTACCTTTTCCCGAGGCGAGAATCTTGTAATTTGCGTAGGGCGTCAAAGGGACTGACTCGTGAATTATGGTCTATCAGTGCCAAGAGGCTTTATCCAGCTATTGAGTTTCATAAGCACAGCGGAGGCACAGATGCAGCTGCGACCCGGCCGAGACGACGAGACGCCAAGAACCCTCGTCGGCGTGTGCCCATCCGAGTCCATTTTCGACTCTTCTTCTCCCTCTCGTTAGATTCTCAGAAATCGTACCGTTCATTTCTGTCTTCTTGTCGCTCCTCAAGCCAACTCTCCACTTGCACTTATCCATCAGCCTTTTACACGCGTGTTAAAGTTATGGCATTTTTATTATCCACGTGGAAATAAGATGTACACAAAAACATATATACGAGACACATTAAAATCGTTGCTTTTTATATGATTGATATGTGAAGATATATATATATATTTGATGTATAAAATATATATAAATGATTAAACATTTGGGGGAAATATATTTGCAGAAAAATATCCAAAAATATAACCGAAATAATCTTTCAGCGAAAATATATTTTATATATTAAATATATAGCACACTCATATATTTGAAAGTATAAATAAAATATACACACCGATAAAAAAATGCGGTTGAATCAACTAAAGATCCGGGCAGGGACGCCCAAATAAATATTTAGTTGGTCGAACAAAATATTTTGATGCCTCAAAAATATTTTGGTCATATAAAAAAATTGTTGATCTAACCGATCCTTTAGCTGTACAACCAAAATATTTATTTGAAACGTCCCTACCCGAATCCTTACTTGATGCAAGCGTATTTTTTTATCAGTGCATGTTTCATCATGCGGTTCGAGGCAACTGCGAAGCCTCCGGTCTCTGCAGGTTTAATATCGATCCAAATTACAAACGTTGTTTGTATTTGAAAAGCGTTCATTGCACATTTAAGAACACAGATTTGCAGAAATATATCCCAAAATATATCCGAATTGAACTATTTTACGTCGAAAATACATTTTATATAAAATTTCTATCAATAATTCATTAATATAATCATCATCAATTTTATATACAAAAATATTAATTTCTGTCTTCTTAACGCCCCTCAAGCCAACTCTCCACCAGCACTCCATCCATCACGTTTAATATCAATCGAATTACGAACGTAATTTATATTTAAAAAAATATACTTTAGACGTATTAAATTCAGCATTTTTATACGATCGATATATCGGTCATGCAAATCGTATATTCGAGGACATACATTTGCAAAACAAATTCCCCAAACATATACTTAATTTAAATTTAATTTAATTTAATTTATTTGACGGATTTCTCCTTTACAGCCCATATTTACAGTGTAGTAAGATTTAAATATAAGAGCTCCTGGGTATAAGGTATAATAATAGTTTAGACATTTAAAAAAAGTACATTGAATACACCAGTTTAAAGAATTAATTTGGACTGCAGCTTTAACTTGAATTGCGCCGTCCATAATTTTACTTATTTCATTTCATTATTTCACTTTGTTTTATAAAAAAAAAAAAAAAAGAAAAAAAAAAAAAAAAAAAAAAAAAAAAAAAAAAAAAAAAAAAAAAAAAAAAAAAAAAAAAAAAACCGGTACTGATAAAAAGGAGCAACGTGTTTCCGGTGTACAAGGGTCGTTGATAATTGAGGGGGACGTCGGTATAGTAAAAAGATTGAGGGAAGCGACGAGACGGAGGCCAGGAGGAGGTTGCCGAGTCGCCGTAGGGCACAGAGGAGCCGGCTAACCGAAATAAAGACAGTTCGAACGTATGGTTCCGGCCTAAATGTGTCATCTATAAATACCTGAGGCTTAGGTCTCGACTCGCGACACGCTCGGAGTTCTCGGGCGAGAGCGGGCACGGGCACTCTAGACGCGCGATTGTACCTACAAGCATTCGGCTTAGGTGTCTCAGGACAAAAGGGACAGAAAATTTATCCAACTGGACTAACGCCGGCGAAATGAGTCACCGGTGATCCGAGAACGGTCGACGAAGCGCCAGAGTGGAATCACTGAAGAAGGAGTCCGTCGACAAAAAAAAAAAATTATAAATAAAAAAAAAAAAAAAAAAAAGCAGCTCGCCACTCGAGCGCTCGATTTTTATTTCCTGTCGCGCAACCTCGAAATAGCCGTTCAAGTGGCCAACGTCGATGAGCAATTGTCTTCAATGGCCAATCTCAAAGTGGCGCCTATCCTTGCGAGAGCCTCGGCAAGAGATGATATAGACGAACGGCGTAATTTTAACTGCGAGCTACGACGTTCGCAAGCTCCGCGGAGCTCGAATTTTGGCTCAGTAGTGTAACGTAGCTTCGCGATTAAAGTCCGCCCGACTTAGCTGAAATTTTTAGATTTTTTTTTTTCACGCCAATGACGATGTAAAATGTGCGGTTCGATCGCGACTCCGCATGAGCACGAAATCGTCGCGGAGAGCCGATTTTCCGGGCTATGGGATGTGGTAGGTCAAGGCCATCGGGCTCTGCGACCTCTGCGAGTGACTCCGATTCAGCGCGCAACAGTCGAGGCACCTCGCCCATCAGGATCGAAGTGATGTTCGGTAGGATATTTTGTGCGCATGGGTTTTTGTTGACGCCGCACAATAGGTCCGGGGGGAAAAGGTGCAAAAGGAAAAATGAAAAAGGAGGAATCAAAGACGAAACGGTAATAGGTCGGCGTCGCTAGATATACTGGCCAGCGGCGAACTGGTTCCTTGCCAAAGGGGTCTCGACGGCGTTGGGGCGACGTGAAGGATCTTCTGGCCGGTGCCACTGCGATTTTGGCACGTTTCGCTATAGTCACAAAAAGTTACACCGTGTGTTCCTTAATTCATCCGTCTCGGCCGTTGGCTACACTCTAGATGAATTCCGAATACTTTATTTCACTTCCCTGTGTTCCGTAATCCACACGTTTCTTCCACTAAATGCAGTTGAGATCACTGCATAGATATATCGATTTTTTTTAGATCGGTAACGCAACTTCTAGTTTCAGAATCTTACCTTTGAAACGAAAGTTACGTCACGCACGCATTTTTTTTTTTTTTTTTTAAGATTTCGTTGTGACGTCATTTCCGGTTTGGAAATCTAATTTTTCGACCTGAAGTACGTCACTTCCGATTCGAAGATTTTATTTTTATCGACACGAAGTCATGTCACCCCAGAAATACTTCACTTCCGATTTAATAATTTCATTCATGCGGAAAACGTCACTTCCGGTCAAAAAATGAGGTTTTCAAACCGGAAGTGACGTCGCAGGGAATTTTTCAAATTTTTCTGTGTAAACTTACTTCCGGTTTAAACGTGCAATTTTCAAGCCGCAAGTTGCGTTTCAGAGACATTTTTTAAATTTTTGATTTAAGGAAAACAGGATGGTGGATAAAGAAAGTATGTGAAAGTCTAAAATGTATCCGAAATCATCTCGAATGTAGCCAGCGACAGATACGAATGAATTGAGGAACGTACGGACATTATCCGCTATTTCAATTCTCGATTGCCGTCTGAAGGAGACCGCAAAAAAATATAAAAAAAGAAGGGGAGAAAAAGGTTTTTGAGAAACGTAAGGAATGAAATTTGGTACATCGAACAACAACAGCACGGCCGTTCGTATGTAAAATGATGTAATGATTATGACGTTGGGAAGGGACACAGAAAATTATCGTGAAAACTTGCAAAGACTCCGCTATGCATAGTAAGGAGAGACTCAATGAATCCAATTAATTATTATTTTTACTTATTTTTTTAACACGACCGTAATTTATGATTCCGCAGGTACAAATGCGAGGCAGTCCGTCAAATCTCCAACGGGCGGAGCGATCGGCAACGCGTCTGGGATCGGAACAGGCGGCAGAACCATGAAGGAATACGAGGATCAGCTCGAGGCTCTCAAGAAAGACAACTTCAATCTGAAATTGCGAATATACTTTTTGGAGGAACGAATGGGCATCACTTCCGCCGACGAGGATGCGGTTAAGAAGAACATCGAGCTCAAGGTTTGTTCGCCACTAAAAAAAAAATATTAAAAACCTACGAAGCTTACTCTATCGCTGATTTAAAAATTGCGATTACGCTCTGTTAAGGTTGAAATCGAATCGTTGAGAAAGGAGCTCATAGAGAAGCAGGAACTTCTCAGCCAGGCAGCCAAAGCGTTCGAGTTGATCGAGGAACAGAAAGACGTGTCGCTGCGCAATCAGGCTCAGTACCAAGAATCCCTGGACAAGGAAAGAAGAAGAATCGAAGAGCTTGAGCATGGTAAAGAATTCGTCATCCTTGTAAATTTGTCGTTCCACTCGATCGATGGTAAAACGTTTCTCTGTCGTTTCAGAATTGGAGGAGTACACCAAGGAAAGACTGGGCGACAACACATCGATTTACTACCAAGAGACCTTTGGCATAACACCCGAAAAAGCTCTGGAGAATCAGGAGAAATTGCACCAAATGGAGGAAGTTGTGGCTTCCTTAGAGGCTGAGGTATAATCGACACACGTATATACATGTACAAGTAGTCTTCAAACAATGGGACGGATTACCGGCGTCTATGTAAATACGAGACACCGCGATTGTCGACGGGGCTGTGTGCCCGCGTCATCCAGTCCGGCGTGAGTCGCTCCCGGGTCCTAAGCATAATCTCTGCGGGCTAGCCGCAGGCGGACACTGCGTCACGTTATTCTCCGTAATGTTTACGTAAGATAAGAGGGTTCAAGGCTGATAAGCTGGGGAGATCAGACTCGCCGGAGAGCGTGAATTATATCCCCGAGGATGTTTGAGGCAGGCCATAAACGATGAATATGCATATGTATTTTATTGATTTTTTTGTTCCTCAGGTCAAACAGATAACAGCGAGTTTGGAGGAGGAGAGAAACTGGGCGCAGGAATTCGAGATCGAGAGAGATCAGTTTCGCGATCGTTTGAATGCGGAAACTAAGCTGAGGGAGAAATTGACTATAGAGCGCGACAGTGAGATCGAGGGTTTGAGGGAGCGTATAAAGGAACTCGAGGAGGAGGCTTTCAGGAGGGAGAACGTTGTGCAACATCAGAAAAACGAAATTACCGAGAAAGATCGCTTGGTGAAGGAGAAAGCGTTGCTGCTCGAGGAGACCAGCCGAACGTGCGAGGAGGTCAGCACCGTCGCGGAGAAGAGGAAAAAGCAGATTGTCGAACTGAGGCTTTCCATTAAATCACGGGAGGACGCTCTCACGGATCTCAATAACAAACACAGAACGCTTCTCAATCAGGTTATTAACATTTTATTTCGATTTTTTTATAACATAAGTTAGAAATTTTATTTCAATTTTATTATAATATAAGTTAGAAATTTTATTGCAATTTTATTATAATATAAGTTAGAAATTTTATTTCAGTTTTGTTATAATATAAGTTATAAGCGTTATTTCGATTTCAACAAATTCGATTCCAACTGGCCCAAAAGCTTACGCTAACGAAACTATTGGTTTTTCTCTGTTGCAGTTCGAGCAGAATCATGCAAAACGCAACTCTGCTCCGAGCAGCCCATTCACCTCAACGCCCTACGACGGATCGCGGTCCCCGAGAGTGAGCCAGAAATCGAGTTGCAGCCAGAGTCCCACAAAAAGTGCCACCAGTCCGTTCGACTGGGAACCACACAGGGACAGGCCGTTCAGTTTCACTTACCCCAGTCGAGAGACGAATTCGTCGGGCAACACCGACGCCACCGCATTGAGCAACGTTTGTACCTGACAATTGTTCGCCAACGTCCAACCACGAATGATAAATTTCTATGCAATTTTCACGAGTTATCGTTCAACAGGAAATCGAGGAGCGAGAGCGCGAGATGAAGCGCCAGGAGGAAGCGAAGAAGCAATTGATCCTGAAGCTGTGCAATGTGAAAAAATCGTCGAAGATCACGGAAGAGAAGCTGGAGAAGCTCAAAATCGAGCACGAGAAAGCCCTGAAGATGATTCAGGGGATGATGGTGCAGCAGAAAAAATACGAGGACCAGCATGTGAAGAAAGATCGTAAAATAATGGCGCTCGAAGCGGAGCTCGACAAGGTGTACAAAGGGTCCGACTGTCCGAAGGTCAAGAGGAGCAGTCACAGCTCGTCAGCGAGAAGGGATCTCAGCAGCGAAATGGCGAATCATCCCGAACGCGATCAAACGGATCAGGTCAGTTTCAGACACTTGACACCACGCGCTCGACGAAAACTATGATTGCTATGCATGCCGCTTTTCGTTTTTTTCATTTTTTTCCCCAATTATCGATATATCGGATTGATGCACTTTTCTTCGCTCTCTGCTCGCTTTCGCCCGCTTGTTTGCTTGCTTATTTTTAAATACAGAGGTATAACACGACCATGTGATCAAACTCATTATTTAACCCTTCGATCCCATGCCAACAACAACATCAATGAGATCTCTCGTGCTCCGTCGGGTATGTAATTCGATACTTCGGCGGTCAAGAAGTTGCAAAACGTTCGAAGATTAACATCGCGAGTGCCGTCGATGGAGGCTCGCGGGAAGAGCTCGGCTGCGAGGCAAACACATTGCCATGGTTTCCACGACGATGACATGGTCCACGGAATCCCGGTGATTTAGACGAGAAGAGAGACGCCTTCCTCGCTGCTAATAATAGCGAAGTGAGGTCCCTCGGCTCCAACTACAGCACGCTCGGCAGTGCTCGAACGAGAATTCATTTCGACGAGTCGGGCGGCACCGTGCGCTTCGCCTCGAAATTTCCGCACGAGTGAATTTTTTTTCCTCTCGATATATCGACTGTGCGCAGTGACGATGACAAGAGCGATCGGGACGTGGTCGATTTGCTCGATACTCCAATGATACCGAGAATAAACGGCGCGCCGCAGCGCGCAGGGACGCGACGTCCGCGTTACGTGAAACAATAATAACAGCGATCGCTCGCTCGATCGTGAGACTCGATTGGAGCTCCGAATGAAACAATATTTATCGGTGACTCCGATCGGGCGTCAGTGTAGCAAATATGTTGTCCTGCTTGTGCACCTCGATGAGAATGGAGGTAGGTAACGCAACGTAATCGCGCGCCTCTCGCCCCGACGATCTCTCGATTACAAATGGCATTAATTAACAATAACGCGCCGCTTCTATTATTACCTTCGCCGCTAGTAGATCCCTCTCGCATACGCTCAGTCGAACGCCACGTCGATCGTTAAATCCATCGGGTCAACGCTTTTGCTCGTAAACTATCGTGGAAGTTCATCGCTCCCGAAAACGTAGTCTAAGCGGCTGAAAATGTTTTGTTTAGGGACCCGCTCTCGTCACCCTCGTCACCCCGAGGCGTTGGCCAAAGAGAACGAAAAGTTAAGTCCTCGAACGATTCGGCATCGCTCCCTTTCCCCGAATACCGCACGATCCTGGCGAATACCCACACGTGTGTCGATAACGCGATGCATGGCTTGCTCCAATTTTCTTTATTGTATTATATATGTAATCGAATTAATTTGTGTTGCTGAATCGAATAAAAATGTACCTTGTACACTTGACAGACGAGTTTTTTTTTCGTGCAACTGACGAGGGAAATATTTTTTTGTTTTTTGTGTGCAGCAACGTTTCGAGGACATGGAGTGCAAGATCAACGAGCTTCGCGACCAGATCGAGAGCGTCAAGGCCGAGAAGCATCTTCTGGAGACGCGTATACAGGCCGACTCCGAGGTGAGTCTTCGAGAAGTGCGATACAACCGTAAATTCGAAAATCGCGAGTTGCATCCTCGTGCTTAGGAGCTTCTCTGGGAAGAATTCTATGCGGGATGTTTATAAATAGATGCGGACGTTGAAGCCACGGTTCGGAGCTTGCGAGTGTTCGCTTATATTCGAAACTAGGCCGATACGTCGCGACCAAGTTATTGCACGTACGGGGGCGAAGCACTCAGGCGACGATTTATCGATAACGAATTTCCACGTTGCAGGTACTCGAGGAGCAGCTCGACGAGAAGGAGGAGCACATAGAGCGTCTGGAGAAGGAAAAGAGCGCGATGGGGCAGGAGCTTCGGGACAAGATCGAGGAGCTCGACCGACTCAGAGACGCCCACGAGCTGGCTGAGGCGAGAATAAAGCAATTGGAGGTCGACGACGAGTCGGGAGAGCGCGAGAGACTCAGGGAAGAATTGACGCTGAGAAACGCCGAGATCGACGATAAAAATCGCAGGATCGAGGAACTGTCGAGGGACCTGCAAGTGAAGACGCAGAATCTCCAGAAGTTGGTGAACACCGAGCTGTGGAGCAAGAACAAGGAGATAGCGAAGTTGCACAATCAAACTATGTCAGCGAATCAGACGCAGGACACGAGTCGAGGAAACAAATCGGAGAACGTGCACGAGGAGCGCGCCGCGTACCAGTTGGGAGTTTTGCTGAAGGAGCTCAACGACATTGGCATAAGGGTGAGCTTCACCAGCGACGTGGTGCAGCTCAATCACGTCAACGGCGACGAACCCATAGACGTGAAAACCATGACGGAGTACGTGGAGAAGCTCGTCAAACAGAAGAGGGAGCTCGAGCGGGAGGTCGATTATCTGAGGTGGTTGAAGCTCGTCGCGCAACCCGATGTCGCGTCGACGCACGAGCTCGACGGTTGTCTCGGCAACGAAAACGACAGAGCGAGGAAGTACTGCGAGATGTTGAGAACTCACGTTAAGGATTTGTTCAAATTCATGAAGGAGATGCTGAGGACCACTCACTATCCGGACGGCGTGGTCAGCGATCACAGAAACATCGTTCTCGACGTGCTCGTCAGTTCGAAGACGCTCTACGACGACTTCGTGAGAGCGCAGGAGGGACGCGTTCCGTGGGACGAGATCGGCGATACCGTCGGTGACCTGGCGAGGCGAAGCCAATCGACCGAACTCATGCCGGTCGACGCCGCTGGAAAGTTGGACGCCTCCGAGGCACTGTCCGATTCCGAAGCCTTCTCCGAGCCTGACAGGAAAGTATCGCTCGCCAGGATCGGACTTCAGGAGACGCACAAGGGTCACAAGTCCTCGAACAGACCGCGAGTCTCGAAGTACGCGAAGAGCCTGAGCGATTCGGAGGACTCGATCGATTGCATGCCTTACCACAAAGGCACCCATGGAACCGATCTCGGCGGTGAGGCCGACGCCGGACAACAAATCCATCAACTCATGGAAACTAACAGGCTGCTGAGCACGGAATTGAGGGCTCTGAGGGAGGAAATATTGTCGAAGGTGTCTCTCGATAATGTAAGCACGCAGTTTGCCAACTTGTCCGTTGCAGTAAATTTTGAGCTAAAGTCCTAAAAATGCATACAGATATAATATGATCAAAAAATAATATGATCAACAAATACTATGATCAACAAATACTATGATCAACAAATACTATGATCAACAAATACTATGATCAACAAATACTATGATCAACAAATACTATGGTCAACAATTACTATGATCAACAAATACTATGATCAAAGATCTTTTGTATTAAATTTGGCGGAGATCTATCCAAGCGGTTAGATTTAATGACATTCTGACCTTTTGATTTTTTTTCAAAAATGACTAAAAACGGTCTAATTCGAGTAAACATGGGGGTATCGGGTTGAAATTAGCCACAGGAATGGGCAGCGTTTCTATGTTTGCATTTGTGATTTACAGGCGATCGACGACAAGCTGGGACCAATCATCGCGAAGCTGGAAAAATCTCAGAAGTTTAACGAACGTCTGCAGTCCTCGCTCGAGAGGAGAATCCACGAGTGGTACTCGTCCAAGAACGATAGCAAGCACAACGGTGTGAGAAAAGCCCAGCTGGAGAGGAAGATAACCGACGTCGAGAACATGGCCGTTGAGATATCGAAGCAAAAGAGCGAGCTCCTGCATTACAAAGAAGACACCGAGAGGAAAGCGGCCGAGATGCTCATTACTCTTAACAGAGAAAACGAGGCGGTATGCACTGATCGTTCGGTAATTAACGAGATTACGACTGCGTGCGATACTGTTATTAATGTGAGCTACTGTTCGTTATGTTGTACAGCTTCGTTCGAGGATAAAGTTACTGGAGGAAGAGAACCAAGTGACGAGGTCGAATGTGTCGACGCTCTCGAAAGACCTCGATCAACTGACGCTGTCGCACAGTCAGGTCCTCGTTGAGAACACTAAACTTACGAACGACAAACTAAGATTGGAGCAAGACGTGCGGAAGAGCGAGAGTCAATACGACTTGACTGTGCGCTCGCTTCACGATAAATTTAACAAAGAGGTAAAAATCCTATCTCAATTGTTTAATGAGAAATAATTGATTGACGACATTTTTTTTGAGGCAACTAATTTTTTTCTTTTTTCGTGCTCACAGGTCACGGATCTTAATCAGATGAATGATTCGCATCGCGTTCGGCTCGAGGAACTCGAGACCGCCAACAAGGAGCTGAGAAGACACGTCGTCGTTTGCGAAGCCAGCGATTCGGCGCCAAGCTCCAGCGGAGTTTCTTCCATTCCTGCCGACGCCAGTCACAAGCAAACCTGCGACGATTTGATTCAAGAATATCACACTTACAACGTAAGTTCGTTCGCCTTTGAACACTAGCCGATTTGTCGTAGAGATTGTAACATGGTAATTTTATCGTTACAGGGCTCTCAGTACTGGCTCTCGATAAACTATCCGACTTCTACGGGACGCAGTAAATCGAGTTGCTCACCGGATTTGGGCATCGAGAGCGACGCGGCTGTTTCGACGACGAGGCCGCTGCAAGATACGCTAAAAATCACCGAGTCCATGACGAATCTACTCAGCGACGAGGACTACAACACGAACGCGCATCGAGGACTACGAGATTTGGGACGGGACAGTCCACTTCATTTGGAAGGTAAGAATGTTGCGTAATGATTGGTAAAGTAATTAGTCGTTTCGCAAGTACGATATTGATGGCTTATCTTTTTTTAGGTCTGGATGAAGTCGAGGCACTCAAACAAGAGAACGAGGTATTGAAAAGGCGATTGATGAAGACGAGGCGAGCCCTCGAGGATACCTTCCAGCACCTCTCGGCCTCGAACAAGAATAAAAAAAACGTGGAAAAGGCAATAACGAAGCAATTGATGATGACAAAGAGTATTCTTAAAAAGACGAGAACGTACGAGGAGCCGGTCGACTGAGATTATCGCGAATCGCAAAGAGTTCGCACGACCGTTCGCCGCACGGACACGAGTGACAATAAACGCAACGAAGAAACGGACTCTTCGATAAATGTTTATGCCGTCGTATCTTAAAAAGATACGATTTTTTACTTATCTATCACCGAACTATAACCCGAACGATGCTTACTCGTTTAACTTACTGTTGTTTTTTCTACGCCCGAGCTTTATTTTATTTTTTGTCGTTTCTCGTCTTCACCCCCTTTTGTAATCAAAGCGACCGACTGAAATATTCGCTATATATCGGTATGTAAACGAACTTCGGTCTCGCGGATGGAAAAATGCGACAAAACATATTTTTCATACGTGAACAAAAAAAAAGAAATGAAGCTTTTTCGAGAACCAAAGAAAGCCGCGAAATACCGAGGAATTGTAATCTATTGTACATTGAGAGAGAATTGTGTGTGTGTGTCTATGTATATATTTATATACATTTACGTAAACGACAGCGAGAGGAAATCGATTCTTCGTCGTTTTAGAAATTTCTTTTGTTTTATAAATATGTTTACCCCGTTGCGTAATCAATTTAGTGATTGAGTCGCGGAGATCTTTTTTTCGTCTGTGTTTTTTTTTTTTTTTTTTTTTTTTTTTTTTTTTTGTGTTTTTTTTTTTTTTTTTTTGCAAACAAAGATGCAATCCAACGCACACAACGATAAATTCACACGCGTGTTTAGTGTATAGTGTATACAATACGACAGCTATAAACGAAATCGTATCATCGCATTGAACCTACATGATAAAGCATCTGTAAATAAATCAGGAGGAATAAAGTGCCATTGATACTTGCTACACCTTGCTCACTGCAAATTCACCCATTATCTCTCGGACGATCGATAATCCATCGAAGTACAAAAAGATTCGGTTATGATAAATTTTTATTATCACTTGATGACTAGATAATAATATAAAGATCCGTAATAATAACTGATTTCTGTTTTTTTTTTTGTCGAGTTGCGAACACGGGGTGAGTCACGTAAATGCGATAATTTTTTCACGCCTACGCATGGGTATGATTTAGTACGGATGTTGTCCACTCTTAAAATCTATTCAAACGTTAGTTTCGCATTTGCCTTCGCGTTGTCCGACGATTATTCAATCAATCGAAAATATTCATTCCTCACCGACAGTTCATAGGTTTCTCTTCCTCTTTTCTTTTTTTCAGAAAACATCGAATAGTATATACAGCCCGAAATTTTGTGACTCTACATAGATGTATTTCGGTCTCGCGAGACGGACGAATCGATGTACGCTCTTGTTAAACTTTACTCTCGCCGCTCGTCGACAATTTTGAGGATCGCGAGCCCCGGAACTGATAGTACCGAGCTTGTCTCGGTACGATCTCGCGTTATCGGCTCGGTCCATCTACCCGCTACGGAGCGCAAGCGCTTCTAGTATTTATAATATTACATCATTTTTTTTCCTTCTTTTCCTCCCGACTCGCCTTTCGTAAAATCGCGATTGCTCGCGGATATAATAATATACAGCGGATACGATAAATTTCTTATATACGAATTATTTACAATATGTCACTTCATATATCTAACCTGACACAAGTGCGTCGTTTTTCGACGACAATGATATCGCGATGTGCACGAGATGAACTAAAAAAAAAAAAAAAAATAAAAAAAAATCATCGTTCACTATAAGAATACAATTATCGACGTGTGTACACATATAGCCGGCTACGATCGTTGGCTCATCACTTTTTCTTTTCGCTTCTCTTCTTTTCCTCAACGATTCTTTTTAAAAGCCCGTGCACGACGCGACGCGACAACACTATCATCTAACGAAACATTGTTTCAAGTCTATGATAAACGGGAAACGAGGAACTTGTACATAAATATATATCTATATTAAACCGTAATATTGATGCGTATGGACTATGTTCTCGTACGAATGTTCTTCCTTAATTCATTATCGTAGCGTCGCACATCGTATTGTTATTTACTGGTGCGACACGAATTACTCGAGCGCTCTCTGCACGGATAGAGGCTTCTTTTTTTGCTGCCGATAGTGATGACCAAGTTTCGCGACCGAGAGTCGGAAGGGTAGGATGGAGGTTTCTTTTCTTCTTTTCTTCGTGCTTTCTTTTACCAGGAGGGACGGTACAGTCGAGTACGGTCTTAGAACAACGTCCGGCCTCGTACTCGATAAGATCGAGCCAGTTGAATGGATGTCGCGAATTTTTCTTTTTCGCCGCCGAGCCGATCTATTATTCTACATACGGTATTCGTATAAGGATTTTCTTTCCTTCGCCTTAGTGTGGCGTTGTTATGTGGCATAATGGGGATGGTGATGTGGATGCTGGGCGGGCTCGCCGAGCCACGAATCGGGTGATGGAGGAAAATCTGGATAACCGCCGGACGTCACACCGCCCGGACCGTTGCCTCCTCCGTTTCCGCCGCTGATCGCTCCTGGACCACCGCCGCTCGATTCGTTGCTCAGATCCGACGCGGGGCCTGCTACCATCCCACCGGACCCTCCTTAAAAAGAAAAGAATCCATACAATAAAAAACTAAAAAAATCATATAATAAAATACAAAATAAATACACAGAGAAAAAAAATTTGTTGGATTAACCAAAAGTTGCGGTGACATACGTTCAAAGCTCTTATTCGTTTAGTACAAATAACAAACATTTTTGTTGTACCAACAAAATACACCTTCGAACGTATGTCACCGCGCATTTGCTTAATTCTACCAATTATTTTTCTCAGTGTACATATAATAAAATACAAAATAAAAATATACATTAGATGATCTTTTCAATGTTAGTTAATTGCAAGAATCGTAGAGGCTGCTAAATAACTTACCAAGTGTCGTGTAGACGGAAAGCCCGGTATCCGGTGGATATGGAAATTGAGGAGGTAGAGACGGCGACCGGGAGGTCGAAAGATAGGGAGGTGTCGCGGCACCGAGGTAGCCGCGTCCACCGCTGCCCGGAGGACCGCCGAGCCCGCCGGGTCCGTTACTTCCACCGGTGGGACCCCCAGGGCTCGTTCCCTCACCGTCCAGGCCCATATTCACGACCGTGCCGTAACTGTCGTTGCTCAGGTCTGTAAAAAAAAAACCAACAAAAATTATTCCCTCTGTGTTATAGAAGATTAGCGCTTATGTTGGCTCGTGAAATTCATTCTATATGTTATGAAAACTGGCAGTCAGCTTCATCGAGAGCGGAGCTCTGTTGGGGGGGGGGGGGCAACTATCGAAAGCACTAAAAATATCCACAATTTTCCAAAATATATAAGATTATAAAATATGGCGTTTGTTCGCTATCAAAAGAGCCGCGGGTAGAGTCTCGACGCCGAGCATTTATAAAAACAATTTTTTTTTTTTAAGATTTATATCTAGACGAAATATGTCTTCGATAGTGAAGCGCGATAAGCGGTTAAAGGGTCGGTATTTCCCCACACAGAGACTCGCGATTAATGATAAGGCTTTTAATAAATTCCTCGATCGATCTGCGAAAAATATGTATCGCTACGTTTTAAAGTTTTTATCTACTTGTATTCTATTTCTATCCAACATCCGATTTTAATATTAAAACTTTGGGGTGATAAGCGGTTAAAGGGTCGGTATTTCCCCGCACAGAGACTCGCGATTAATGATAAGGCTTTTAATAAATTCCCCAATCGATCTGCGAAAAATATGTATCGCTACGTTTTAAAGTTTTTATCTACTCGTATTCTATTTCCATCCAACATCCGATTTTAATATTAAAACTTTGGGGTGATAAGCGGTTAAAGGGTCGGTATTT
>JAPYZC010007146.1:0-18380 GCA_030522665.1 Ichneumoninae sp. A BG-2022a | reverse complement strand
AAGTTTTGTTGCCGGGTAATTTGTTAACCAATTAATTTTTTAATGAATTTGTTAATAACATTTTGCAATTATTATTATGCAAAATTAATCTTCTCAGTATTTTTACACCATCAAGAAGTACTTGCAATTTTCTCTTATTGTTGTCTTATTGTTGTTGATGCGAAGTCAGCGCGCAGCGAGACTCCCTTCTTAAGTTCGATAATTCGATCACAAGGACGATCTTAAGATGATGTGAAATACCGTCGCCGGTAACGAAAGCTGTACTGAATGCCGTTTCGAGACCGCAGAAGTTCGACCCTTAATGGTCCTCCAATCGGCAAGATTGGCCCAAACTGCATCGTGTCATTAAGCAGTGCGCATGCGCCGTGCACTCGATCACTGCCGCTCTCGTTGCATTAGCGCCCGCGTTAACGCTCGTAAACGCTTTACCGAGCGGAACTGGTCTGCTAATTCAATCATTGGTCGGTACTTCGACAGGCAACATGTGTTAACAGTTAATTAAGAGAAGTACTTAATTACCGTTAAGAATATCGGGATTGGGGCGGGCCGCACAGCCACTGATACGAAGTCTATTTCGCTCGGCTGGTGATGCGGGTACGACCTCTTTGTGTACTTATTTATTCACCCTCTGTGGGAACTCGTATCTTTCGACGCGCCGTGTCCTAATCGCTCTCCTCGAACGGTAATGAAATGTGGCATTACGCCTCCACTGATCGTTTTTCTTGCGCAGCTAATATGTAATATCCAACGTGCTTCCGCGGCGCTCGGCGATATCGCGTGCGCTATCGAACGATCAATATCCCATCGCTCGCATACGCGATTTCAATGAATGCGGCTTTGAGTAATTATGGAGGAAACTCGTTACCCCGAAGGCTCTTGCCGGCGCGATGATTCTCGCTCATTCCCCAAGCGTTTTTTTTTTACGTCGCATCGAGAATTTTCTCACTCCTGGTTGTCTCGTACAGTTTTTCGACCGGATGTTGCGTGCTCGATTAATATTTTTTTATTTTTTTTTTTTTTGCTAACGTCATTAATTCTCGCGATATCGGCAATGGTGATCGAGCGCGCTTTTCACCGAGCGGCGCAATAGCGTCTTCAGAGTCGTCGGCCGGCTGCTCGAGATGCTCTCGTAGAGACCGCTTCTTTTTTTTTTTGTGAATTTTCTTTTTTTGCGAACGTCATTGACTCGCGATATCGCTAAGGTAGTCCTTGTAAATAGTGTTCACTTCGCATAAGTTTTGGAGAAAGAAAATAAGGATGTATTGCAAGCATAATATTTCCAAAATGTTATTAACAAATTGATGAAAAATAACATTGTTCAACAAATCTTCCGGAAAGCAAACTTTTTTAAAATGAAAATGATTCGATCGCTTCTCTGAATACGTATGAATTTTTTCAGATTTTTTAATTCACATTGCTTTTTTTATATGTTAAAAACGTGTAGAAAGTCGCAAAATTCAAAGTGTATTTAAAAATCTGAAAAAATTCATACGTATTCAGAAAAATGAACGAATCATTTTCATTAAAAGAAAAAGTTAGGTTTCCTGTAGATTTGTCGAGCAATTTTATTATTCATCAATTTGTTAATAACATTTCGGAATTATTATTATGCAAAATTCATCTTTTCAGCACCTTTGACATGCTAGATTTTTTTCGGATTTTTATACCATCCAGAAGTGCTTGCAATTCCCTCTCATTTCTCTGAAACTTATGCAAAGTGAAAACACTGTTCGCAAGAACTACCTTAGTGGGGATCGTGCGCGGAGTTCGAGATGCTCTCGTGTAGACCGCGATCTCATTCCGGCGCTGGAAAAGCAGAAACGTACATGGTCTTCAGCTTTTGGTAAATTCATCAAGACCGTCAAGGCCTCCGTCTTCTCGAACTAACGGAATTTTAACGGATTTCACAACATTGCTCTCCCATACAAGACGAAAGTAGGGGGCAAAAAAGAAGAAAAAAAAAAAAAAAACCCGAAACCTGCCGACAAGTGTGTACATTTCATCGACAGATCCGACTCCTCGTAAAAACGCGTTCTCCACAGGCAGCTCACGCAACGAGCGGGAGTGCCGTTTTCGGCGAATACCCGCTTCGGAATTAACATCATCCTTGGCCGCTACTATCCCGCGAATCGAGACGCATTCATCCGCATGCCTGTTTTCCTTTCGTTTTTTTTTTTTTTTTTTTTCAATACTCCAACATCCCGACGTAGTGTCTTTCGCCCACGCCTCGAGCACAGGCTGCTCTCGCAGCGGTTTTACACGTGTACGCGAGTAGAAATCGTTTCGCCGACCGGTTCGCGCGATCCTCGCGATCCGGAGATCGAGAGAAATTTATACGCAAGGACTAACATCGGGATCTCTCCGGGATTCGCTTCCATAAAGGATCCCGCGAGCGGATACCCGATCGCTGCGCCGAGGGTGTGAATTATTCACAATGGCGAAAAAGATCGATCGAGCGCCAACTAGCTGTCTCTCGCATCCGAGGATCTTTCTCCGGGCGCAGCTGTTTCTCGCACAAAAAAAAATGTAGAAAAAAAAGGAAAAAGCGAATGGCGTTACGTGGAGTCTCGCGATGGAGCTGCGATAAGAGACCGTACAGAAAATCTCCTCCCCGCTCTCCCTGGTTGCGCGTTTTCACGCGAAAGGTCACACACCGCGCTGGCAGGTACGTCTTTGTGTTTTCCGTTTTCTATGGGTATGCTCGATTCATGCACGCAGCGCAGCCGAGATCTGCCCCACGTCCGCTCCACTTGCGCTACGTAAGCGCAGATACGTACCTACGATAGAACAGCCGGCTCTCGTGCATACAACGCTCCGAGCAATGCGCTGCGAAGTGAAAGTTGTTAACTTCCATCGCGAAACGCTCGCCAACCGTGGACTTTGCGCCCGCCGCGAGAAACCGCGACATTTTTGCAGGCGTAGGGTAAGTCGGGGTAATACGGCGGTGGTTTCTTAAACAACTAAAACTGAAGGTTTAACATTTGGAAAACTTAAGAATTTTTGTTGTAAACAACTATAGAAACTTCAAACTAAAGTTATCCGGTCGGAACTTTCGATGTTTTCGTTGCGTGATTTAATTGTAGCTCTATAAGTAAATATTTGCGATCGGACGTGTCACACTAAGAGAAAGAAATTGTTGGATTAAACAGATGCGCGGTGACATACGTTCAAAGGTGTATTTTGTTGGTTCAACATATATGTTTGATTCACTCGACAAATTTTGAATAACTTGAAGCAAATAATAGTTCGACAAAACAATACTTTATTTGTACCAAAGGAATAACAGCTTTTGGTTAAAGCAACCAATTTTTTTTTCTCAGTGCACCTGAACAGTACGGGTGACATGGCCACGGTAATAATGGTAGCCAATTAGGCTAGAGAACCATCGGAATCGCACAAAACTATAGAAACTTCAAACTAAAGTTATTCACTCGAAACTTTCGATATTTTCGATGCGTGATTTAATTGTAGCTCTGTAAATAAATATATGCGATCGGACGTCTCACACTGAGAAAACGAAATTGTTGGATTAAGCAAATGCGCGGTGACATACGTTCAAAGGTGTATTTTGTTGGTACAACAAATGTTTGATTCAATCGACAAATTTTGAATTAATTGAAGCAAATAATAGTTTGACAGAACAATGCTTTATTTATACCAAACAAATAACAGCTTGTACGTATGTCACCATTTTGGTTAATCCAACCAATTTTTTTTTTTCCTAAGTGCACACAGAGACTACGGGTGACATGGCCACAGTGATGATGGTAGCCAATTAGTCTAGAGAACCATCGGAATCGCAGAAAACATGTCTTACTATATTTTATGTTGTCTAAATTAACTACAGAAAGACAGTAATTGTCTCCGTCAAATGTTTCGGATGCCAAACTAAAAAGAAAATGGTTTCGCTGGCCAGACCAGCCGGATATTGCAGGCGATATGGCCACCGCTTCTTATTGCGAGCAGTGGGCCAACACCATGTGGGTGCACGTGGTGAAATAGCCATGACGTGGCTATTTCACCCGCAATATCCGGGTGATATAGCCATATCTCCCGAAAAACAAGTGGCCATGTCTCCCGGATAATGAGTGGCCGTATCACCCATTTTCTCGGAAAAAATAGCCGCCGCTTAAATTTAGAGAATGAATAAAAAAATAGATTTACCATTAAAAAAATATCCAGCTATAGTGTGCAGTGTTGATTTACTAGCAAAATAATAATTTACTATGTCTCCAGAGCACCAGAAATATAGATCAACAAATTTCTGGCTATCTCAAAATAGGGATTGACGGCTCGGATTAACCCTTCCACGTACAATCTAACATTTTTTTGTGCAATCGCATTGTATTCACATATACGAAAAACTATGTGGCCGTATCACCTATTTTCTCGGAAAAAAATAGCCGCCGTTCAAATTTATGGAAGGAATAAAAAAAATAGGTTTATCATTCAAAAAGGATCCAACTATAGTGTGCAATGTTGATTTACTAGCAAAATTACAATTTACTATGTTTCCAGAGCGGCAGAAATTTAGCTCGATAAATTTCTGGCTCTCTCGAAATAGGGATTGACGGCTCCGATTGACCCTTCCACGTACAATCTTAAATTTTTTGAGCAATCGCATTGTATTCACATATTCTAAAAACTGTGCAATTGGCGCCGCCATTCTTTGTTACGTTAAAAGATATTACGGTGCCCATCTCACCCTCCTGGCCATCTCACCCTGATTTACCCTACTTGAATCAGAAGGGCGATCGGAAGGTGACGATTTCCAGGGCGGAAGATCGTCGCTGACTCTCGCTCGAGGGGGAAAAAATTAAACTTAACAAATAACGAATAAATCTCACGTTAATTCCAACGCGATATGGCTCGTGGGTTTTAATTGTCGCTCGCAGCCCAAGCGTCTCACGGGGTTCCTGCACCTCGGAACGATCCGAGTCTCTCCGATCTTTCTCGCTTTTTTTTCGCAGCGGCAGACAGTCTATGCGCGAAAAACGAGATCTCTACGTGCGCGACGTGCACCGCGAGCTTCGTCCCGTTTCCTGCGGAGAACGCTGTCACGCTAGGGATCTCTCCGATGTCTGCGAAAGACATTTCGCACTCCGCATTATGACCTCACTCGGGCAGTCCTTGGGGAGAAACTCGTTTCCGAGAATCAAATGTCGCTGAAAAGAGCCGGTCCGTTTTACCCCATCGGTACAGTGTGACAAAAAAAGGTTGGATTGACCAAAAGTCGCGGTGATGTTTGTTCAAAACTGTTGTTTGTTTCGTACAAATAAAGCGTTATTTTGTTAAACTAGTATTTGTGTCAAGAGATAAAAAATTTGTCGGTTCAAAGAAACATTTTTGTTGCACCAAAAAAATAAGACCTTTGAACGGATGTCAAGGCGCCTCGGTGAATTCAATCATTTATTTTTCGTCAGTCAGTGTGGAGTGTTAAAATAAATTGTAAATGGAATGCACTGGAAGTTGAAATTTGCTTACATTAATCGAACATTTATGTACTTGTTTTGTAAAAACAGCAGATAATTAAAATTACAAATCTTCCGCCTCAAATTTACAACAATTTGCATTACAAAGGAAAATTTTACTGTGAAATTACAACGCGCATGTGCATGAAATTAAAAAAAAGCTTTCAATACCATTCATTAATATGCAAGCTAATTTTTTACCGTATACTGAGAGAAAGATCTGATATAGAAATTACTGTAAATCTGGAAAAGAGCGTCAGAACCTTCAGGTAGATATACCTGTAGTTCCCAGCAACTGCAGCGACATCCTGGCAAACGTTCACATTAAACTTCACACATTTTTCCAAAAATATGATAATTTTTTACACCGCAGATATTAACCGAATATCCCGTAAGTTTTGCTAAAATATAAGTTCTTCTTAATTTGGTTTCAGATTTATTTTAGGCTTGCAGTACCGGCATGTTATGTCGATCAAATATTTTTCATGTGCACATACATAAGAAAAATTTATCGACGAAATTCTCAGTTTTAATCCACGAAATTCTTAGCCAAATACGCAACATTTTCCTAACCCGACTTGTCCAAAAAATTACCACATGGGTTTAGGTAAAAATTGCTATGGCCCTTGCGGAAACTTCACACATCGCTTGGCAGATTTTTCCACGCACAGCATCAACGTTTGATTTTACAACGTCAAATTTCCCATACGACTTGTCAGGTTTTTCCAAGATCCTTCTCCCAGTGTACGCATGCACAGCGTCAACATTTGATTTAACACCACCATCCGCGACCGCATAATCGGCAACCAATTAAATGTTTTCCCGCAATGAGAAACGTCCGTAGGCGAATAACAGTCCGCATGCATTATGTTAATTTATCCCCGCTCCCACTCGGCTAATTAATTCCCGCTGTGAAAAATTGCCTCGATTAG
This sequence comes from Ichneumoninae sp. A BG-2022a, assembly GCA_030522665.1. Lineage (NCBI taxonomy): Eukaryota > Metazoa > Arthropoda > Insecta > Hymenoptera > Ichneumonidae > Ichneumoninae sp. A BG-2022a. Next base: position 11,977 of record JAPYZC010007146.1, on the reverse strand, counting down.
TTAACGATTCGTTGAGAACTGCAGTGAAGTGGCGAGGAGCCACGAAGCAAAGGCAACCAGTGCCTCCGTCCTGGTTATTTATTAATTTTCAATGACCCCGAAGATATCTGCATGTGCCCAAATTTCATCAACTTATAATGGTTGTATTTTGCATTGTACAAACTTTGCTCGAGGAAGTTCACTTGGAAGTTCACTGCACCCAGAAAAAAAAATTATTTGACGGCCACCGTTTATTAAGATTAAGTAAAATATTTATTTGATTTAAATAAATATTTATTTACATTGAGTAAATAGTTACTTAAATGAAGTCGATATTTATTTTAATCAAATAAATATTTTACTTAATCTTAATAAACGGTGGCCGTCAAATAATTTTGTTTTTCTGTGTGTGACAGAGACTGGCCAAAGATGAAACTCGATGTCACGCAGATATCTTCAGGGTCGTAATTTTTATAATTTTTCCTCTTCCACAAGTACGATCGGGAAGTCGCCGAGACGTCCCGATAGTTTATCTGCGGAGTCTCCGTCGAGACTAATTTCGTCCCGTGGCCGGGCGCGCGTTAACAAGGCAAGGAGGCTTTTGCCAAGGCACAGGCAAAACGTCGGCCGACAGCCGCGGCCGGCGATCGTTGCGTAACATCCTCTCTCGCGTTGCGATATCGCTCCTTCACCGAGGGACACCTGTACTACAACTCACGCTATATAACAACAGTGGTCGTGCAGTTTACGGCCGCCGCGTACGTCAATTTCTCAGCGTGCGAAATCCGCCTCCCCGTCACCGTACTGCCAATTTCGTTTCTTTGCAGGGTTTCCGCCCGTCTCCCGATTATCCCGTATTTCATCCCGGGAGTTTGCGCTCAAAGCCGGCCGGTACACACGGCTCGGGAAAATATACCGCGTCTCAAACATATGCCTAATTTGGCGCAAGGGACTCTGGGCGAACAATTTCCGACACGACAATAACGAGGCAGAGCAATTTTTTTTTTTTTTTGTGATCTGCTCGACACACAGTGGGCGTTAAGACAAACGCGAGAGGAACTCGCAGGTGTTCCGACTATCGGGGCAGACCGGCTGGCTGTCTCTCGCCTCACAATAACACACCGCCTTCTGTGTACACTACATTGAGCGTATTGAAATTCATCCTACTTCCTGCGATCGATTATTAAGTATATATCGTGAATGAGATATATACATGTATGTGGACGATGGTCGAAATAACGCTTCGCCGGTCCTCGGGTATTTGTAAAAAATGCGCCTCAGGAGCAGGATTCGCCAAACCGTATGAATTCTCACGCAGGTCTGGTACTCGCTCAGCGCTATTTTTAAGTCTCTTTCCTTTCCTTTCATTATTTCATCTCCTTGGTGTTCGTCTTGGGCCTCCTTGCCTCCGCTCATCTACACGGCGCACATTTAAATTCTTCCTGCTTCCTGCGATCAATTATTAACTATATATCGTTAACGAAATATATTACAGGAAAAAGTGGAACGAAATGGGACAGCCGGGAAAACGAGATAGCGGGACAAAGCGGGACAGTGGGACAAAATGGGACAAAATGGGAAAGTGGGACATAGCGGGACAGTGGGATAAGACGGGGCAAAGTGATAGTGGGACAAAATGGGACATCGAGGCAAAATGCAAGAGTGAGCAAAACGGAAAAGTGTGACAAAACGGGACAGAAAATTCGGATGTACACTGTAAAAAAAATTTCTTCGAAAATTAATGAACATTATTGGAAGCTTTTTTAGATAAACCGTTTCTGAAATTTCAAACACATGTGCGTTGCAATTTTACAGTAAAATTTTTATTTTTCGGTAAAATTTGTGTAAATTTCAAGCAAAAGATTTGTCATTTTAATATCTGGTATATTTATTTCACAAGCAAAGTACATTAATGCTTAATTAATGTGAGTAATGTTAGCAAATTTAAAGTTCCAGTGCATTAAATTTACAATTTATTTGTACAGTGTATCGATGATGCAAAAATGGGACACCCAAAAATGGTGCATTTTGCCCAATGTCCCATTTTGCCCCACTCTCCCCCTGTGTATAGATGATGATCGAACGAACGCTTCGCCGTTCCTCGGGTGTTGGCAAAAAAATGCACGGCCAGGATTCGTCAAATCGAATGTATTCTCACACAGGTATGGTCCGGTACTTGCTCGGCGCTATTTTTAAGTCGCCTGCCATTCTTTTTATTATTTAATCTCCTTGGTCTTCGTCTTGGTCCTCCTTGCCACACGGCGATCGACAAAGCCTGTGTACACGGCGCGCAGCCTCCTGCCCGTGGGTTCTCACGGGCATGAAACCGACAAAGAATTCTAAACATTCGAGGGAGAGAGCTCGCAGGGTCCCGCATCTCCGATCGAAGCTCCCTCCTGGCTCACTTTGCAAACGCTTCTGTACTTGTGATTTTTTTTTTTCACGTTCAGCCCGCTATAGCTCGATACTATCAAGCGGATCGAGGGTGGTCGAATGGATTTATTTACTTTGCAAGTTCGCGCAGTGGGACAAAGCGGGACAAAGCGTGACAGTGGGACTGTTGTCCCACTGTCCCGCTGTCCGGGACAAAAAATTCGGATGTACACTGTAAAAAAAATTTGTTCGAAAATTAATTAACAGTATTGGAAGCTTTTTTACATAAACCGTTTCTGAAATTTCAAACACATGTACGTTGCAATTTTACAGTAAAATTTGTATTTTTCATTAAAATTTTTGTAAATTTCAAGCAAAAGATTTGTCATTTTCGTATCTGGTATATTTATTTCACAAGCAAAGTACATTAATGGGAAGCTCCCTCCTGGCTCACTTTGCAAACGCTTCTGTACTTGTGATTTTTTTTTTTTTCTTACGGTCAGCCCGCTATAGCTCGATACCATCAAGCGGATCGAGGGTGGTCGAATGGATTTGTTTACCTTGCAAGTTCGCGCGTCGAGCGTGGGGCCGTGTGGATGAAACGTCACACTCGAGCATTAAAGTTCGCGTTACCGCGGTGGTTATCCGAGCAAAACAAGGCCAGTTGAGCGTTTAGGCCGAACATTTTTACGAAGTCTCGACCGCGTTTGCTCCGTTTTTTTTTTTTTTTTTTTTTTATATCGTTTGATAAAAAATTAGTAATTAAATAAACGACTGCGAATTATTTCGATTGACAATGGGAATTCGGACTCCTGGGTGGGTCTTTGCGAATTTATGGGTACCAAAAGAGTATCGCGAGACTCGAGCTTGGTCATACAATCACCCATACGCGACACGTGTGATTTGCATGGGTAAGAATGGGTGTGCGCGACCGCGCATGCGCCGTACTCGCCAGCGAAGAGAACGAAAAGTAAATTTTAAAAAATGTACTATAATTTGATAAAAAATGAGTAATTAAGTAAACTACTGCGAATTATGTCGATTAACGATGGGAACGAAGAGTACATTTTTTATTTCTTAATACCGATTTATAAAAAATTAGTACTTCAATTAAACAAATAAATAAAATTAAATAAAAATTATATCGATTAACAATGCAATTATATCGGCTGTAATTATATATACTGTAAAAAAAAATGTTTAATTCAATGTACCGGACCGGAAGTTTTTATGCATAAACTCGTACATTAAATTTAATGTACAATTGTGATGGAAATTCAATACACTTTTTCCTTGAAATTAAAGTAAATTATTAAAAATGGAGTATTTCCAATATTTTTATTACAATGAACATTAATTTCTCATCGCAATCCTACATGAAATTTAATATACCAGTTTTTGCATAAAAACTTCCAGTCTGGTACATAAAATTTCATACGAATTTTTTTTTACAGTGTGGATTAACAGTGGGAACGAAGGACATTTTTTTAAATATCGATTGATAAAAATCAGTAATTAAATAAACGACAGCAAATTATGTCGATCGACAATGGGAATCCGGACTCCCGGGTAGGTTTTTGCGAATTTATGGCTCCCGAAAGAGTATCGCGTTCGCGGTCATAAGACACTCGCCTTTGATCGTACAGTCACACATACGCGTCGCGTGCGACACATGTGTGTTCAGATGTGTGTGTGTGCGCGCGCGTTCGTGGGACGACGCTTCTCGCCGCTGGCTCGGCGAATTCCGTCACGCTGTACCTCCGATACAGGACACTGCTTCGGAAACTTGGCACAAACACGGCGAAAAATAATATAAAAGTCCTCGATGCTGTTTCATCGAATCGCTAACGAGTATCGACATTGCGTTCCTTAATAAAAAAAAAAAAAAAAAAATGTTGCTCAAAACGCTCCGCGAACGATTATCTTCATTATCTTGAAGAATTGTGTTCGACTTGTAGCGATACGTCGGGCGGTTTGTTTTAAAAATATCCGACGAGTTATGCCGCGTGCGACAATCGTGTCGACGAGACTCCTCTGGTAATTAGATTGCGGCAATCGAGCGACCGCAAATTTCCCCCTCCCCTCCCCCTCCCCCCTCCGCCGAACTGTCTTGTACGGGAACCGAACGCGGTAAAATTTTTGTAAGCGCTGTTTCCGGTATTAATAAACATTTTCGGTAACCCGACCTCGAACTTTTCCGATGGTGCCGAATCACCGAGTCGGTGTTAATGAACTTTTCGTCGCGCATGGCTTGGCGACTTTATATTTAAAAAAGTAAGAACACACGCATCGCTCGACCGAATGGCGAACATGGGTGGCAATTTTTTATTTTTTTTTATTTCAATTTTCGCTTGGTCACCAAAGTGCAAACACGTGGAAGTCTGTCGAAGTATCGCTGTCGCGTATGTAACTCGGTGTCTTCGTCGATGTCTGGGTTCGAGGCCGCGGGCGGAGAGTACTTCGCGCGAAATGTAAGAAAAAATTGTAAATTTAATGTACCGGACTGGAGTTTTTATGCAAAAACTTGTATATAGAATTTCATATACAATTTAAATTTAATTAAATAAAAAATTAATGTATAATTGTGATGAAAGATTAATATACTTTTTAATTGAAATTGAAGTAAGTTACAAAAATGAAAGTACTTTCATAGAAAAATATTCAAAAATAAGTATTTTCAATATGTTTTTGATACACTGAACTAATGTTCAGTGTTCAGTGTTGTGATTTTCAATCACAATTGACCGTGAAATTTAATATACCGGTTTATGCATAAAAACTTCCAGTCCGGTACAGTAAATTTCACACGAATTTTTTTTAGTGCTCCGGACTAGACTGTAAAAAAATTTGTATAAAATTCAATGCACCGGACTGGAAGTTTTTAATCAAAAACTGGTATATTAAATTTCATGTACAATTGTGATGAAAAATTAATGTTCAGCCGATTCAAATCATTGTAAATACTTTATTTTTAATTATTTGCTTTGATTGTACGTACATTAATTTGGCATGAAACGTATATTAATTTTTCATCAGAATTGTACATTAAATTTATTACCAGTTATTGCATAAAAACTTCCAGTCCGGTACGTTAAATTTACAATTTCTTTTTACAGTGTGGCCAGTGTGAATCTTCTCGAGAGCCCATCGAGTAAAAAAAAACGCTCTCTTCCAGGAAAGAATATAAGATTTCTTTGGGAGAATCGTCGCACAGCTGCGACGAATTCCCGTCGGCAAAAATTGAGATTTCCGTCGGACGGTCGCTGCTCGTCGGGCGTGCGGCGAAAACCCTTTTCTGCTGGAGCTCGTTGTAGGAAGATGCTGCGGCCGTATCGCGTCCCTTCGCGGAGAACGCGGGCCCTTCCCGTCCGGCAGATATCATGGCTCTCGTATTACACGAGGAGCGCACTTCACTCCTTTGTTCGACTTCCTATCTCCCGCGTGGATAAGTGGACGGAAATCTTATCCGAGCTTCCGATCTGTAACGCACCGCGGACAGCAGGGGCGGGAAGTGCGGGAAGGGCGGGAGACAACGAATGGAGCATCCTACTTCCGATTCGCCGCGAAAACCCCTTCAGTTTTTGTCTATTAAATTTTCGCGCGGGAGTGGCGCGTTCGTCAAAGGGTCGTGTAATTCGATATTGAGGTGAGGTGGAGAACAGTGTGTTTCCCCGACTCCCGTGCAGTTCTCGAGACTTCCGAGGATGCAACTCTTCCTCTCGAGCAAGCGGCAGGAATCGGACGAAGCATCACCGAATTTTTTTTTTATTTAATGTACCGGATTAGAAGTTTTTATGGAAAATCTGATATATTATATTTAATACAATTGTGATGATAAATTAATGTGCTTCTTTATTGGAATTTAATGTAAAAGTACAGTTTTTGTCTATTATTTATAAAAAAAAGTATTCCCAATGTTTTTAATTTTTCATCACAATTGTACATGAAATTTAATATACCAGTTTCTGCTTAAAAATTTCCAGTACCAGTACAGTAAATTTTACACGAATTTTTTTTTGCGGTGTTCGTACGATGTACTGGAACTTAAAATTTGCTTACATTACTTACGTTAATTGAACATTAATGTACTTTCTTGTAAAATAAAATTATCATGGCTGAAGGACTTAGGTCGATAGCCAATTCGATAGCCAATTGGCAATATATTTATACTCTCATGACAACTTACACTATGTAAATGCTATGTACCAAAAACTGTTCCATCTGGAATATTGTCAATAAACCCACTACTACTATTAAATTATCAGATAATAGAAATTACAAATCTTTCGCCAGAAAGTAACAAAAATTTGCATTACAAATAAAAATTTTACTGTAAAATTGCTATGCACATGTGTTCGAAATTTCAAAAAAAGCTTCCAACAGTGTTTATTAATTGATAAACTAAATTTTTTTAAATTTTCCACTTTGTTAAAAATTTAAAGAGAAATCTTAAAATTGAACAACGACTTGGTATCTTTTCCAAGATCCTCCTCTCATTCTACTTCCGATTCGCTTCCTCTTAATTTTTTTCAATTAAATTCCCAATGTGCATTCGTCAGAGGGTCGTGTAATTCGATCTTGACGCAAGGTGGCGTCCGATCTCCCGACTCCGGCTCCGATCTCGAGACTTCCGAGGCCTTGCCTCTTCCTCCCGCCGAAGCGAGCACCTACGCACTAAAAAAAAGGTCCTCATTGTTGAGTTTCGTCGTCGAAGTGCATCGATGAAAGGAAAGGGGTTTGCTGGAAACGCGCCCACTTCACGAAGAAGCTCAACCCGCCGCCGGTGCGCCGGGTCGCACAATGAGCAGATGGCTCCGCAGATCGTCGGTGAAGCTGCGTATCTCTGCGTCCCGTATCATACGCCACAGTCTCGACTCTTCGTGCGAACCGCCGTCGACATCGGTGCTCTCTCCGTCCGTACGGCAGGACTTCGCGTGCATCGCGCCGCGAAGTCCATCTTGGGAAAGCGGTCGGAGACGAGCCTCGCAGCATCCGATCGACACTCCTGCGGCCAGACGTGCCAACCGCGAGTGAAAAATAATCGACGGTGTGGGAACAATCGTTTTGCAAAACGCTTTGACACACAATCGATCCTTCGCGTACGAAGAACAAAGCAACCGTCGAAGTCGCTGAAGACTCGGCCGGTGTTTTCGAGGTAATTCGCGGCTCCGCGACCGCAGAGCCCGTCAAGACATCGCGTAAAAGGACTCGCGAAGGCGCCCTGGCAGTGTTCCAAATGCAGCGGCGAAACGCGTGCACTGAGAGAAAAAACGCGGATGGAGCGAACATAGGGGAGACTGGGGCGAGATGGGCAGCCTAAACAAATTGCGCGGCTACAACGCTGCCGAAAGTATAATCGACTATTTGTCACCCAACAATGATATTTTCATAGGTTTTATGACCCGTTCCAAAAAGAAAATTTTCTGGGGCGAAACGGACTACCCGTCAATTTTGCGATATTTTTTTTTTGGTACCCCATTTTGCGCCGCTTCCCTATTTTGCGTTTTCTCTGCCGAAAGTATAATCTACTATTTGTCACCCGACCATGATATTTTCATAGGTTTTATGACCCGTCCCAAAAAGAAAATTTTCAGGGGCGAAAGGGCCGCCCGTACATTTTTCAATTTTTTTTTTTTGGGTACCCCATTTTGCCCCGCTTCCCTATTTTGCGATTTCTCTGCTTCTGTCATTGTCCACGAAAGGTTTTTATCTTTTCCTTGCAGGTTTTCATAGGTTTTTAATTAATTTTGGGGTGGCCCATTACGCCCCAGATCGGCCCAATTTTTCATCTTGCCCCAGTTTCCCCTACATGAGCTTGAGCCGAATATGGTTGACCCAATGACGATTTGGGTGGCTCAACCACCGAGAGGTTGACTTAATCTCTCGGTGAGGTCAAATACGACGAAACTGATGGTGAACTTGAACCAATCGACCTCACTGAAGTTGACTCAACCTCAATGTGAATCAATCAACCTTACTGAGGTTCGATCAGCCGCGGTGAAATCTGTTAATTCAAGTTCACCATGAGTTTCGCCATATTTAACCTTACCGAGAGGTTGAGCCAACCTTATCTTGTCAACTCAGCCTCTCGGTGGTTGAGCCACCTAAATCGTCATTGTCTCAACCATATTTATTTGCCTCAACCTCTCATGTAGGGTAAAAGTGGCGAACATGGCCCGGTCCATATAGCATTGATTTACGTGCACAGAAAAAAAATCATTGATTCAAGTAAAATTTGCTTGCGGGCTGCCAATGAACAAAAAATGTTGTTTCAATTCCACTTTCGATTCGTTCAATTTTATACCGGATTGAAACGATAACATATCACCTTGCCAGTTTTGCCGTCATTGTTTCAATATCGTATGGTATTGTAAGAATTGAAAATATAATTGAAACAAACATTTTTTTCTTTGGCAGCCCGCAAGCGATTTTTTTTTCAGTGTGTTAATCGAGGTGGGCCATATTGACCACTTTTACCGTATGTTCGCGCCATGCCAGATTTTTCTCTCAGTGTGTGTTGCGAGAAATATCGGCGAAGAACCCGCCGAGGCAGGCGAAGACGTCGGCAGAAGAAATTGACATGCATAATGAGTGGGACAATGCGGCGGGAAGGAGCGACTCGGGAACGAGTCCTTCTGCATCGCGCCAGTGCGAGTCTCGAGTCGGTGAGGTGCACGGCGGCGGTGCAAGAAGTCGCGAGTCGCGGGGAGAGAGGAGGCACGGACATGCGACGCTATAGTGCACGGCGAAACGGCAGCAAGTTCGCATGAGTACGGACTGCGAGTACGCGAACTGTACGTCGTCGGCGACGAAGGGTTTTTTTTTTTTTTTTTCTTTTTGCGTCTTACAACGTACGCGCGTTTCTACAACCGGCTGCCGCTTCTCCTCGTCTCCGTCGCCGCCGGTGCTATCTTATCCGGCCGGGCGGTACGAACCGCCCGTTTGTAAAACAATGAGGTCGCCATGTTTTTTCCTTCTTCGCCTTCTCATGGCGACCGAAACGCGTACGGCTGTGGAACTCATCGCCGTATAAGCCCGTCGGCCGCCTGCTCGCCTTCCTTCCTTCTACTTGGAACGCTCTCATCCGTGACGCCCTACCTTTCCTCGTAACAGTCACTCGACCTACGACGCGTCTACTCGCACCGAACGTAATCTGATATATATATATATATATATCTCGCGACGGGAGTTTTATAGCGTCTCGAGATACGCGGCCGAACTGACCAGGAACGATGAGGATCCGTCTTAGGATTGTGGGATACTCGCATAGATTTCCTCCCGGCCTACTGAGCAGACGTTTTTCAGCGTTACATCGGGGCGTGACAAGGTCCGGCTGAATAGACATTTTCGAGCGTTACATCCGGGCCTGACAAGGTCCTAACAAGTAGAAATTCTCAAGCGTTACATCGGAGCCTGTCAAGGTCCTCCCGAGTAGAAATTTTCGAGCGTTACATCCGGGTCTGACAAGGTCCTAACGAGTAGAAAATTTCAAGCGTTACATCTGGGCCTGACAAGATCCTAATAAGTAGAAATTCTCAAGCGTTACATCCGGGCCTGACAAGATCCTAACAAGTAGAAATTTTCAAACGTTACATCGGAGCCTGTCAAGGTTCTCCCGAGTAAAAATTTTCGAGCGTTACATTGGGGTCTGATAAAGTCCTGGAAAGGGCTTGTCAAGCCTCTTCCGGACCCTAATAGGGCCCGATGTAACGCTCGAAAATGTCGACTCAAGCTCTCAGACCCCAACTGTATTATCCGCGTCGACGCTCGGCCAATTTCCCTCGAACTTCAATAAACGCACCTCTATTATTAATTTTCCTAGCCAACATCTGTCTCGGATTATTCACAGTTAGGATCAAAGAAACCATTATAAACACGTCGATGAAGCGTGGTACCATAATGGCGGGTATTTACAGTAGACGCGCGCCGCTCTTGACTCGCTCGTCGCCCCCGCTTCCCGCGTCGATATGCGTGAGCGTCTTTGACCGAACGAGCAATGACTCTTGTGCGGGGGACTCAAATTTTTAGCGACGATATTAGCACGCAGAGAGCTAATCAAATTGCGACCGCAATTTATTTACCATTTTCTTTTTCACGTAAAGGTCCTTTTTACGTTTTCGATAAAATTCGATCGATTTATAGAATACGATAAGAAACAGCTCGGTTCCCAACCGTGGAATCAACGATATACACCTTATAAAAAAAGTTGCCAAATCGATGGAAACGCAAACTTTCACTTCCACACGAAATTCCCACCCGACACGCTATTGGGGGCTTTGCGCCCGTCTTTCGAACGCCGGTCGGTAAGGAAGCTGTCCTGCCGACCGCTCGTCCGAGATCCACTTCGGGGATCTTCCGCCAGGGCAGCGAGACTTCTCTCGACCGACATTCCCGTCGATCCGTCGGTAAGGCAGATTCCTGCCGGAGCGGCCGTAGGTAAGACTCGCCCGCGGTCGGTAAAACAGCGACCGTCTTACCGACCGAAACATCGCCCTCGGTGGAACTTTCGAGCTTCGCCGACCTTCGAGCCTTCCCCGCAGCGTAACTGTACGCTCCACAATGCGAACAAGAAGTGGCTCAAGGAAGCCGTCGCTGATACGACGTCGCCAGCCTCGGGAATCTCTCGCAGGCGCAGCGCGGAAAAATCCTTCGGCTCGGTCCGACGCTAGGAATTTCCAGTTAACCGAGCCAAGTTAGCAATTGTAATTGCGCAAGGTTTCCGGGTATCCGCCAGTCCCAATGACCGTTGGAAAACGTTCCCGTTCTCCGTAATGGCGTCTTCACGTCGCTCGCCATCTTTCGCTCAGCGCGTCGCGCGCGCACCGCGTCTGGCTATGTAACACCGCAGATTCGATTGTCCGCGACTAATCGAGCGGAAAAGTAGAACCTCAGACACACACGCTGCTATGCGGCGAACAAAAAAAAAATTAAGAAATAATAAAAGAGTCCAACATTAACGTAGCTAAATCATCGCCGGTTCGAAAGTTGCGGAACGAATGGGCTAAAACTGCTCGCGCATAATTAGTGACCAGCCATTATGACAATACGCTGTTGGTTTCTCGCTGCCAGTTCAACGGGTTTTTTATTCTTTTCCTGGAGTCTCTTGAGTTCGAAGGCCGTCCTCGCGCTCGCTCGTACCTCGCCTCTCCGACGTGAACGCTGAACCGAGCGAACGAGGAAAGACGTTTGCTTTACGCTCAAAATTGTCGTCCTACGACAAACATCGATGCTCTGGAGCGGACGCAGGGGAGACCGGGGACAAAAGTAACATAAATCGTTTTTAATTTTTTTACCAACAAGCCCGAGAGTCTAACGCTTTGGCATCCAATGGTGTGCCATTAAGGTAGTACTAGCACAATGACTGACGCCGCCTAAGTTCGAGAGAAAAAAGACAAAGATTCTAGCATAAAAAAGGCGCTGAAAAGATTGTTTGTGCATAATAATAATTACAGAATGTTCATAACAAATTACTGAAAAAAATTGTGCAACAAATTACCCGGTAACTAATATTTTTTTATTACGAAAATGATTTGTTAATTTTTCTGAATACGTATGAATTTTTTCAGAATTTTATCTAATACTTGAAAATTACGATTTTCAACAAATTTTAACATAAAGGAAACGA
>JAPYZC010007145.1:0-12443 GCA_030522665.1 Ichneumoninae sp. A BG-2022a | reverse complement strand
ACAAAACTTTTTTTTATGAAAATGATTCGTTTATTTTTCTGAATACGTATGAATTTTTTCAGATTTTTAAGTAATCGTTGATTTTTTATTTTTTTTATGAAACAAACTTGCAATTTTCTCTTATTGTTGTCGAACTTATGCGAAGTCTGCGCGCAGCGAGACTCCCTCCTTAACTGGCGTATTATTGGAGCAAGGCTTCGACGCTTCGATTATAAGGGGAAAAAAGAAGAAAAACGGAAAAAAGCTTGCGCTGCTCTCAACAGATGATGGGAGAGTGAATCTTTGAAAGTCCTTCAAGACTCTCCACCCGTACATTTGATGTCATCTCGCAATTTTCTTTTAATTTTTATTTTTTTAATTTTCTTCCCTCGCACTCCCTGATGGCAAATCCGACTCGCACTAACGACGTTAACTCGAGAGCCGTGAAGAACAGCTACAGCCCTCCTATGAACAATAAAACGACCCTTAACATTTCTCTCCTTTTTTTTGCTCCCTTCACGAGAACCTTGAACCTACACCGGTTCAAAGTTCTTTTCACCCTTCCCCTCGGCGCCGTGCGAGCTCCTCGAACTTTTACAACTCCGTCGATCTTTCCGAGGCGCTATCTGACTGGTTCCATCTTCTCGTCCATAAACGAATTATTCCTCAGCGAGGGGTCCTCGAGTCGCTCTGCGTTCCTCGAATATTCGAGATTCTTCGTACCGGCAGAGCCAAAGAGCAGAGTTCGCGGTCCCGCGAGAGCCCGGAACAGATTGCATTGCCGTTCATTATCAGTGACGCGAGCGACAATTAAGGTAGTCCTTGCGTCATGTCTGATGCTGTCTAAGTTTCAGCGAGGAATAAACGAGAAACACCTGTCGATCGGATAAAAATGTGAAAAAAATCAAGCCTATGGAAAGTGCCAAAAAGATTTTTTTTGTGTATAACAATAATTCCAAAATGTTATCAACAAATTACTGAATTAGAAAATATGCAACAAATCACCCGGCAACCTATTTTTTTCTCATGAGAATGATTCGTTACTTTTTTTTTAATACGTATGTTTTTTTTTTCAGAATTTTACGTAACGTTTGAAAATTGGGTTTTCGTTATGTTTATGTTTAAACTTTATTTAAAATCGCACTTTTCAAACATTACATAAAATTCTGAAATAATTCACACTTATTCAGAACAATTGACAAATAATTTTGGGTACTAAAAAAAATTAAGTTGCCGGGTAATTTGTTGCACAATTTTTACTTTTCAGTAATCTGTTGATAACATTTTAGAATTATGCAAAAACAATTATAATTATAATGATAATTATAATTATGGGAAACAATTTTTTTCAGATTTTTATTCCATCGAGAAGTGTTTGTAATCTCTCTCATCGACGCGAGGATATCGAAATTGGGTTGGTTGCAGGTATTTTCGGCTGTCGCGTTTCCGAATTCTGTTCCGATTTACCTCAAGCTACACTTGCTTCGGTGACAGTATTTTTTTTTCCCCTACATCGTCGAGCTCGGATTTTTCGCTCGGCGGAAGAGTCCGATGGGTTTCCGGGGGCAAGTTCGTTTAATTACTCGATCGCAATCAGCGGAGCTGCGCGCGTTGCCACCGAGCTCGATAGAAAGTTGAGAAAAGGTTGTACGTGTATCCTGTACACGTGTGCCTATGTCGATTCGGAGCTTCCCGATAATCGACTCTGCCGTCTGTTCCGGCTCACCGGTTGGCCGACACGTGGTGTGTCGGTGCGTGGACCGGACTCGTTTCCATTCGTTCTTTCGTCGGATCGGACCATCTGAGACGTCCCGACTGGGAACGCGTTCAATTGACGAACATCGACTCAAACTCTCGGCCGAAATTTGTGGCGACGCGTTGTGCAGTTTAACAATCCGAAGAGTGAATAAAAAAAACAAAAAAAAACAAACAGAGAATGTCAAGAGAAGAAAGGTCCGACGGCTGGGAAATATGATGATGCCTGCTCGTACCTACTCGGGAATAAACCGCATATCCGTTTCCTCTAAAACTTTCGCTCTGCCGCCGCAAGCTTTAATTAACGCGACACAAGTGCGCGCAGAGCCGAGCCCGATGGGATAATGAAAATTCATATATTGCAGGCAGTTGCCAACCGCTGGAATCTATCTATCTATCTATCTATCTATTATTATTATTTATTATTATTATTATTATTATTATTATTATTATTATTATTATTATTATTATTATTATTATTATTATTATTATTATTATTATTATTATTATTATTTCTAAGTTCAACTATTATGAATAGTGCGGTTTTCCAGTACGACATCCCGATGAGGTTTGTGAGGTTTAACTGTCGGTTAGAGTCGGGAAAGTGAAAAATTCGATAAACCGAAAATATTCGGGGAATGCTAAAAAAATTCTACGAGAAAACTCTGAAGCATCGGACAATCGGCGGATTAAAGAGGAGACGCGAGAGAACGATTCAAAGAAAGATCGGTCACATTCATTAACGCATCACGCTCTGAGCGATGCCGCAAACATTGGGGGAAGTTCCGCCGAGTGGGCGGACAGAAATCGCTGATCCGCTCCGCTGAGCCGAAGACGCAAACAGCGGCGGCAGCGACGGCAGAGTGATTCGGTTCGAGGGATAAAGCGCGCAAAGTGAATAGGCAAAGAAGACGGCAGAGGCGCTAGATGAGACAAGCGGGCGTCGAAAGTTCCGCGCCGTTAATCTGTATCACCGGCTTACCACCTGGGAAATCAGTCTTGAAACTCTCCGACGTTCGACGAATTCCTCGCTCGAGATACGCGACGCTTACTTTTTCTGCATGGCATTATAAATGTACCTCGTTTCGCCGTTGTGTATCGGAAATTTTTGACGAAGGGCGTAGATTTTTGGAGAAAAAATATAACCGGATACGTCTTGGAGAAAACTGGGACGTACTTCGTCCTTTAATTTTTTTTCTCTAATTTTCCTCTCATTTTTTTAAATTAGAGAAAAAAGAAATTAGAGGACGAAGTGCGTCCTCGATTTCTCAAAGAGAATTTTTTAAAAAATTTTCATTGGTTGAGGACTTTGGGTTAACGAAGCATTCTTGGTTTATTAGAATTCCATTTAAATATTATATTACATTATATGTACCAGTGGTTATGTTGGCTAGTGCGCTCTCACGAATCGCATGCTTCATAGCGTATTGAAATTCATTCAATACACGGAGAAAAAATATGTTAGATTCAACAAACTCGCGTTGTTTGAAGAATTTGAACATACGTTATAAGCTGTTATTTGGTTGGCACAACTGAATCATTATTTTCTTGAACGGTTATTCGCTTCAGGCGATTCAAAATATTTCGATTCAAACAAAACCTTTCACACTGAGAAAAAATAACATAGTAAAAGCAACAATACTGACTTTATACCATAAAAAATAGTTCCCAGGGAGAACGATTACATTTTATAGTTGTGACAGTGACAAAAAATCATGGTTGCAACAATAAATATACTTTAATCAATTGAATATATACTATCGAAAACTATCTATATAGATGTTTCCCCTGAGAACTATTGGTGTAGTAGAAAATTCTATTTTTTTTTTCTTAGTGAATTGTCCCAACTAAATAACGCCTTTGAAATTATAGAATATGGATTGGAAGTTCGAGCTCTTTGGGGGGGAGGGGGGTGCGGAGGTGGATGAAACACCGAAACCAACAAACAAACAAATCCAAAATTTCCCAACATATATATAAGATTATATCCACTTAACAATCGCTAAAATTAGCGTTGAACGAAACGATAACGGCGAGTCAGCGCGTTGCCTGTCGTTGTATAATATCGTTCTCCAGCTTCTGTTTTTGTTTACGAATTTAATCGAGATATGAGAGTGCTCTCTTTATTCAGAGTATATGAAAAAAGCAAACAGTTTCATAAAAAAAATAAAAAAATGCTATATCGCATGACACCGGGCAGAGCGGGACAAAATGGAACAGTGGGGTAAAACGGCCCAAAAAATCAGAATGCATCACCGGGTCAAAACGGGACCTTTTAAAATCATTACAAAATTCGGTGTTTAAAAACGCAATTTTTCCCCACTGTCCCATTTTGTCCCGCCCACCCCTACCGAATTCCAAATCCCTCACAAATGCATCCGAAAAATATTTCAGCTCTCCAATCGCCAAAAAGTTCGATATGTCGTACAAACGCTCGCTCGTTCCCTTTTACAAGAGTTTTTATTCAACGGGATCCTCGACTATAATCGACTAACGACGGAATGCGTCGGAGCAACACCGAATTCCTCGATTGCCCGTAAAATTGGTCGAGCATGCCGCAGAAAACTTTTTAATAGACCCCTCGATTACTTAATCCGGCTCGTAGGAGCGCCGATGCTCGATGAGTGCGCAATAAATAAAAATCGATATCGAGTCCCGAGACCGAGCGGGTTTCCGCGAACCGGAAGTCGGAGCGAACCGGAAGTTCGAGGTTTCCCCGTAGATATAAATAAACCTCCGTGAATGGCCCGACGCGTTGTCTGGGAAGTCGTGAAAATGACGATTTTGCTGGCATCCGAGCGGCTCGAATAATCGAATCCCTCAATTAAATCGCTTCCGAGAATCGCCGAGCGAACCGTATGGATTTACCGTGCCGCGATGAAGCCCGCAATAACGAAGCCCGAATGGCCGTGTCAGCTCGACGATACAATGGCTAGGGGAAACGCGTAAGGCCGTCCAAGTCGGATCCGGCGCGCGTGTTGGATTTGCGATTGGAACAGTCGGTTATTAATCGGGATTAACGCGCGGACCTCCGGCCGGGACTTAATATCGGATGAAACTGGACAAACCCCGTTGACGGACCGCTGAATAGATTCCCCGATCAGCGGCTCGCTATAACATTAATACCGGCGAGCAATAACTTGCGGGGAGCCTCGGTCAGTGGAGAAACTTTCTCGGTCGCGCCGGTCCAGCCTCGGCGTTATTAAAAACAGGCCGGAAGGACGGATCGAGACCGGGGAGCATTTTTTTTTTTTTTTTTTTTTTTTTTTTTTTTTGACACCATAACTGCGGTTTTTTTTTTTTTTTTTTTTTTCAATGAATTTATCGACACAATAGCGGCGGTCAGTGAAAACAGTGGAAAACAATTCCCTTCTCCCTGAGTGACCAATAATTTTCGCTCGCTAAAATTCCGACCGATAATTAACGAAGCTTCGGAGGTTCGTTAATTATCGGCGAATCGGCCCCGGTCTCGTAGTTGATCGGTATTCAAAATCACGTGTTCTCTCGCAATCTATTCGATGTATTACGGAACAGATTGTTTGTAGGTCGCTCGCGCATTGTGCAAAACAAAAATATGGGCCAGAGTACTTGAACTCTTTTTGCTCTGTTTCCGGTTGTTGGGAGTATCCGGTATGCGGAGAAAAAAAATAAATTGTTTTTTGCATTTCGCTTTTGCGAAATTTTGGCTCGATTTTCTTTTCTCTCTTACCTCGCGATAAAAAAAATAATCAAATTTTTTTTTCTTCCCGAACGATCAAACAAGTAATAATCAAATTGTTCTCTTTTCCCGAACGATTGAAAAAAATAATAATCTAATTTTTTTCCCTCTTCCCGAACCATTAAAAAATAATAATCTCATTTTATCCTTTTTCCGAACGATTAACAAATTATTTCACTTTTCTACTTCCCGAACGAAATTTTTTTTTTATCTAAAAAAATCTCATTTCTTGCTCGCTTCCCGACCGATAAAAAATAAATAATCTACATTTTTTTGTCTGATTTCCCTTTTTTATTTCCGAAGCACTTCAGTAATTGCGAAATTACGCTGCCCGGTGGCCAGAATGTGAAACCACGAATGGGGTGTTGCTCGTCCGAGCGACTGGCACGTACGCGGTGTGTGTTTCGTCGGTGTAATTACCTCCAGCGCACACATGTCCGATTTCCCTCGATTATCATGAATAGATAAACGTGACCGAATCGCGAATGCCGGTGCGTGCAAACCGCACCGGATTTATCCGGCGGGTGATAGAATTCGAGCGAGAATTCAATTAAATATATTATTCCGCCGGCTTAAACGGGTAAGGATTTTGGTATCGGATTATAGCGAATCGTTAATTATTTCTTTCCACTCGTTGACTTACCGGTGACACGCAGGTGTTTTCCGCCCAGGCAGGATGTTTCGGTGGTGAGAATTGGAAGGGGGGTCGAGAACGCGTCGAGCAGAACGTCCACCCGACCCAGATCGACTCCTCGACGTTCGCAAGCACCGCCCAACGCCTCACTGGAACGAGAGAATTGTTGAATAAAAATTGAGAATAAAATATAGTATTGAGAAAAAATGTACAGTTATTTCAAGTGCCTCATTACAACGAGAAGGGTAGAATAAAAATTTAAAATAAAGTATAGTATCAGGATTAAATTTTTTAAAAAATCGTAGCTAGTTTTAAGGATGCTTCACACGTACACTCTCAGCCAAAAGTCAGATTCAGTGAAAATTTGAACATTTCATAATTGTATAAAAATCTGAAAAAAATCAACTGTATTAAAGGTGCCAACATTAATTTTGCATAATATTAATGTCAAAAAGTTATTGACAAATTGATTAAAATATTGTTCTACAAGTAATCGGTAAACCTTTCTTTCTCTTATCAAATGAATTCATTGAGTTTCTAGAAGTCACATGATTTTTTCAGAATTTTTGTGTGTACTATAGAATTTTCGAAACAATTTTTTTTATTTTGCTATATAAGAAATTTCTGAAAAAATTCATATCTGTATTCTAAAAATCAAGGAATTCACTTAAAATAAAAAATAAAAGGTTTTATATTTTTTTAATCAATACATTTTTTTAAATAATTTGCTGACAGATTTTTGGCATTATTAATATGCCAAAGGTCTTACATCATTATATTAACTATTAGACCTTCTTAACGTCTGATTTTTTCACATTTTTGGCACATCACGAAGTACCGAAATTCTGATGAAATAAAACTTTTAGTTGCGAATGTATGTGCGATCCTTAAGTGCCTCACTGCAACGAGAAGATCAGAATAAAAGTTGAGAATAAATAGTATTAAAAAATATATATATATATTTTTGAGTGGTTTCAAGTGGCCTGCTGGTCTCATTGTTTCAGTTCAGGAGCTCGGGAGAGTTCCGATTGGGCCTCGTCATCGTTCGTCGCGGCCTCGCGACGAGACTGCGAAACTTTCGTTCGACCACCCGTGGGACGTCTATCGACAATACTATGTATATAGCTCCTATATGTAACGCGGAAAAAAAAGTTTATCGGTTTTATATACCAGGGCTTTGGTCGGCCTAACTTAGTTTTACGGTGACGGTGAAAATAGGATAGAATACCGGAAGGGATGGCTGCTGGATGGGAACGAGAGGAGGAAGGGGGGGGGGGTTTGGTCGAGATGGCTCCGCGTCCTGAAAACGTGGAGAAACACTCCATCGACAGTGGGCCAAGGGGTATGGAGAGGAAAAAAAGTAATTGC
This sequence comes from Ichneumoninae sp. A BG-2022a, assembly GCA_030522665.1. Classification (NCBI taxonomy): domain Eukaryota; kingdom Metazoa; phylum Arthropoda; class Insecta; order Hymenoptera; family Ichneumonidae; species Ichneumoninae sp. A BG-2022a. The sequence continues at coordinate 4,989 of JAPYZC010007145.1, read as the reverse complement.
GAAGGAAGAGCCCTGAGCATTCCCACTCGAAAACTTTTTTTGTTCTCTATTCCTTGATCCGAACATATATATATGTATATATAGCCTCATTTATCTTATCCGTCTATCTGCACTATACTACTTCAGTTATACGAGACCTCCAGATTCGATTAAAGATTTATCCAGAAGTTCGATCGCCTCGCTCCAATCGGATTCGCTCCGATCAGCTGGGAGAAAATCTTTTCTTTTGCTTAATTATTTTTTATCTCACGTAATAGCGTTTTTAGTTTCGCACGATGAGCGATTGTAAATCCGATAAAGATTTATCCAGAAGTTCACGTTGAAAAAAATTTGTTGGGAAAACAAGAATTTTGTTACGGTTACGTAACATGTAATTTTGTTACGGATTTTGTTTTAACTCATTTACCTGCTTAAAATAGTGACATCAAAATATTTTGCTGTGTTAGCCAAATATTATTGCTGCCACAACAATAAATTATTAACGATCTACATTCTGTTAGAGAAACAACAATTTTTCTCTCCATTAACTTGCCTCGCTCCAGTCGGATTCGCTCCGATCAGCTGGGAGAAAATCTTTTCTGTTTCTTAATTATTTTTTATCACATTTAATAGCGTTTTTAGTATCGCGCGCAGAGCGATTCTGAATCCGATAAAGATTTATCCAGTAATTCACGTAGAAAAAAATTTGTTGGGACAACAAGAATTTTGTTTTACTCATTTACTTGCTTAACTCATTTACCTGCTTAACATAGTGACATCAAAATATTTTGCTGTGTCAGCCAATATTTTGCTGGCACGACAATAAATTATGAATGATCTATATTTTGTTAGGTAAACAGAACGATCTTTCTCTGCATTCAATTGCCAATCGGATTCGCTCCGATCAGCTGGGAGAAAATCTTTTCTGTTCCTTAATTATTTTTTATCACATTTAATACCGTTTTTAGTATCGAATGCTGAGCGATACTAAATCCGGATCGCCTCGTACTCCCAAGAGAGGTTTAAATTTCGGTTTCGGGGAATTTTATCGTAGCTCCGGGCGCTCTTTTTAGGACGCTCACGATCGTTCTGCGGTCCAGTATCGGGAGCTTTCACGGCGGAATCTCGAGATACACGATGGACTCCACTCGCACGGATGGCCGAGGTGGCTGTCGCGAAATAAACGACAGCCAGGGCACTCAACCGTGCGGTGGACGACCGTCTCTCCTCGCCTCTCGCCACCCCAGAGGCTGTACAACCCCCGTTCGGATTTTCTACCGCTTCATTTTATTTATTCACTCCTTTTTTTCTTCTCCTCTCTTTATCTCGCCGTCGCGCTCCCCAGACGCACTTTCATGCATTCTTGATGGACGATTCCCCGGCGTATATTCGACGGCCATGAATAAAGGGGCCGCTTTGTGCGACCCAAAGCGTTCGGCGCAGAACTGAATCCCTGGGGCAAAACGGACAAGTTTTATCAATTTTGCGCCACATGTGAAAAAAACGAACTCGGATCAAGCGTAAAAACGATTTTTTCAGAAAATTCAACGTTATCAAATTCCTATTAGATTTAAAGGGTTAGATCAATTTTCGTCAAATTTGATACATTGTATAGTGTTGGTCCATTCACGTATTTAATTAAGCTCGATACCTCCATTTATTCAAATTAGACCGTTTTTAGTAATTGAAAAAACAAATCAGAATCTTATAAAATCTGAGCCCTTGGATAGATTTTGACCAAATTCAATATCAAAGCGTATGACAAATTTAGTACAGCACGTAATCAAAAAAGAAATTATTATCAATTATATTGAATTATTATTGTATACAGTAATTATTATATTACGATATTAAAACAGAAAATATTATCAATATAATCGACAATATTACTTGTACCGACACCGTTGGTATAACTTTTATGCTCTTATAATACTCGCAAATGAATCCATTAGGAAAAGTCGCGATGAGCTTTTAAACTTCATGCTGCAGTTTGCGTCACCTCGCGTACCCAGTTTCTGTCACTTCTGTCGTAGTTTTCATTACCATCATTTACCCTGTTTCCGTCACGCGTGGTGCAGTATGTCGGATCGGCGAGTACCAAGTTTCTATCTTTATGTCGGACTTTATCTCACCATGGTATAGATATTATTATTTTTCAATAATTCAATAATTTTACGGGTCAAACTATATGAAAACAATAACTTTAATTTATAATAACGGTGATGCAACAAGTGACCGAATTCGGCTATCGCACTTTCCATCATGACAAATTAACTACAGGACGTAATAAAAAAATATATATATTAGCAATATAATTGATAATATTGTACCGACACCGTTGGAATTACTTTCCTGTTTTTTTAATACCCGCAAATTAATGCATACGGAGAAGTCGCAATGTGTTTCGGCTAGAATGCCCTGGTAGCACCTGCGAGCCCGGAAGTACCGAAACACGAGCTGCGTCACACATTATTAAATTGTTGAATGAAAAAATGTTACAAAAATATTTGTATCGCAACATTAATCGAGAGTGAAATCAGCTCTTCAACATACCGTCAATTTTTCTTCTTGTATTAAACCTAAACGCTATTTATCATTAGTATAATTAGCCGTGACGGAATAAGCAAATTATTACCAATATAATTGATGGTATTACAATATTACAACATTATAATTGAGAATATTGTACCGACACCGTTGTAATAACTTTTATGTATTTTTAATACCCGCAAATTAATGCATACGGAGAAGTCGCAATGTGTTTCGGCTAGAACGCCCTGGTAGCACCTGCGGGCCCGGAAGTACCGGAACGCGAGCTGCGCCACAAATTATTAAATTATTGAATGAAAAAAATGTCACAAAAATATTTGTATCGCAACAATAATCGAGAGTGAAATCAGCTCTTCAACATACCGTCAATATTTTTCTTGTACTATCAAACCTAAACTCAATTTATTATTAGTATGTGTAACCTTCGATGACCCTAACTAGGACAGTGACGGAAACTGGGCCGTTTCCCTTATCAGCGTACACATACGCCTGCAGCGAGATATCATGCTGAGCAGCTCGCTATCATCTCGGGGTATTCCATTACCGAAGCTGTTAAACTAAAGCACTAAACGTTAGCCGGCGACATTGTACATTAACGTGAAACGTGTGAACCACCCCTCGATCCCCCTCGCTCGGGTACGCTCGGATGATTGCAAGATTTCTGAGAGACCAAACGAGAGGGTTTTCCCGTATCGCGAATTCTCCGCCGTCGTTTCTCACCCATTATCCTCCCCCGTTCAGCTCGTCTGTCCCGTTTAGGTAATTCCTCCGCGCCTCGCGCGGCCGAACGTCCGAACGAGTGCTGAACTCAACGTGTAATTATAAACAAGGGGCTTTTCGCTGAGTCGAGGACCCGAGAGTCTCCTCGGCGTATCGCGCGTCCGGGCACTGTGGAATCTTCGTACGGCTAATCCGGGGGACGGTACAAATCCCCCGGAGCAAATTTCGTTGTCCTCCCTCAGACGCGAGCGAGGAAACTTGTTCCGCCGTCGAGGCTGCTCGGTGATGGAAGAGGAAGGGCCGCTGCGCAGTGCCACGAGGATTCGCCGAACTTGTGCGGGAGCATAGGAGGACCGTGGTGCGTGTGAATTCGGAACAGTAATTAAAGCAACCACGATTCAACCCTCCTCTCGGCCGGCCCCTTTAATGTAGTCTAGGCGCCGGATGTGTATGCTCGGTGGCAGTCCCGGTCGAGATAGCGTTTTACCCGCGCATTACATACCCGTAATGATTTTCGGCCTCGGGACGCACTCGCGGCACATCGAGTCGAAAACACACTCACGTACGGCTTGTGTTTATTCGTCCGGGACGAAATACAGGGAAGAGCGGGGCAAAAGGGACCAGCAGATTAAAACAGGACCGTGTGACAAAATGGGACAGTGGGACAAAGAGGGACAATCGGGCGGAATGCAATTTTCCAATCATTTTTTAATGGCTTGGTGGGACAAAGCGGGTTAGAAGATTCGGATGTATCAATGGGGAAAAATTGGGCATCCAAAAATTATTTGAAAATTGCGTTTTGCACCACTGTTACATTTTGCCCCGCTGGCCCCGTACACGGTCCATAGGAGATCTGCGGCTAACGGCTTTTGCAATGTATTGGGTAGAGAGTTACCGACTCGGAGTTTTACTTGATTACAAGAAAATCTACGCGCGCCGGCCTCCCGATGAATTGGATGGATACAGAAGCGAAGGGGGCAAAATGGGGTACCACTAAAATAATGGAAACAATCAAAAGACTGGAGAATAATGGAGATTGCAGACTACAAAAATTGTCCGAGTGAAAATGCTTGAAATGTTCGTGAATTTTTTTCGTCTTGCCAAACTCATTTCTAAGCGAGAATACGAGAGAAAGGAAAGTTGAAAGCTCGTGGTTGCCGTCCACGGTCTTTATACAGAAGCCTTTTGCACTATGCGTTGCGAACGAACTGACCCGTGTGAGCTTTTTCCGACGCGAGCTGCAATAACGAGACTCTGATTAGTTACAAGAAAAGCTGCGCGCCCCGACCTCTCGTCATATTCAGTGAATACGGAAGGGAACGGGGCAAAATGGACTGCCATAAAAATTCATCGAGACACTGGAAAGTCGACTATAATGGCAACCGAAAAAATTGTCTGAAGAGTCCTTAAGGACGAAGTCTCGCTGCGCACTGTTGTTAACAAATTTATGAAAAAATTAATTCGTTAACAAATTAACCGGCAATACAACTTTTTTTTAATGAAAATAATTCGTTTATTTTTCTGATTACGTATGAATTTTTTCAGATTTTTAAGTAATCGTTGATTTTTGTTCTATAAAAAAAATCAACGATTACTTAAAAATCGGAAAAAATTCATACGTATTCAGAAAAATAAACGAAACATTTTCATAAAAAAAAAAGTTTTGTTGCCGGGTAATTTGTTAACCAATTATTTTTTTTATGAATTTGTTAATAACATTTTGCAATTATTATTATGCAA
>JAPYZC010007133.1:0-19609 GCA_030522665.1 Ichneumoninae sp. A BG-2022a | reverse complement strand
ATAGTAATAATCTCCAGATTCGTATAGTAATTCGAGGATGAAGTGGAAAAATTACGATTTTAACCAAACGCATCGCGAATTTCGCTATGCATAGGCCGCGGTGCCCTTTACGGCATATCATAATTATTCCCATACTTTGCGCCCACAAGTGTTTAATATTATTCTCCAGACGCATATAAAATGCACCAAGTTAGGTCGATATGAACTAATAAGAGTTCAACGATAGATTGCGCACGCTTCATAATTTTTTGCTATATACGATTTAGTAACGATACGGCTATAGAGTAGACCAAACATTTATAAAATCATTGAGTTACGCGGGCAATATTTAGGAATCGTTACTTTGTAGCAATGTCTGCACTTTATTATACTTTGTATAGTACCGCACGCTCAACGGTTGGGCTGTCGAGTTCCAACAGTTGCGCGATTTTTCCCAGCCGATTTTGCGTGAGCTGCCAGTCGGTATGGAGATTTGATTTTCGGAGTATTTGGTTGTGCCAGACGGTATAGCAAAATCTACCAGATTTCCGATACGTCCCACGATTGCTATACCGTCTGGAGATTATTCCCAAACTAGTAGTAGTAAATGTATTTAATGATTACATAGTACAGTGATATATTTGCGCGATTATTTACATAGTATATTCCTCTGCTATTACCATTGCCAACGGGCCATCGACCTAAGTCCTTCAGCCCTCTCAAACTATTTTAGATGATTTTACTATATTTTTCTCTCCGTGTAGAGAAAAGCGCTCCGAAAACAAGACAGAAAAATAAGGTCTGCAAAGTAGTCGACTCAGCGAAGAATCCGATGTCTCTGAAATGATACAAAATAGTCGAAACGATTTTTTTTCCGCATCGCATTAATCACCGTCTTCGACCGGAAGTGTCCCCCACGGTCGATGGTAGTTTCGCGGCGCATCGGTCATGGCATCGGTATTCCCCGACGGTCTTCGCGAGCGAGCTCGTAAAACTGACCGCATCCACCGTGGGCTGACCATACACTGCCATCAGTGCGTGACAGATATCCATCGCCGCGTTCCTCCCCCTCCCCCGTACGGCGCATCCTTTCGCCAAAGCTGACCAGACCGCGCAACAAAGTCCGCAAGAAACTCCGTATCAAGCCGGTCAGTTTTATCCGGCGTATCGGGCATTCCCGCACGTACGGAGTTATCCGCATCTTTACAGCCTCGGAGCGCACACAGTACGGGGGTTTGAGCGTTCTCGCACATCAAAGCTCGTAGCTCGAATCGACCGCACAGTCCCCGGTTATTTACTGAATTAAGCGATCTAGTCAGCCCAGCAGCGGCGGCACGAGATCTCTCTGGCGTTGTAAACGAGGTACACGTTATTGGCACGCGCTCGTACACTCGCCGAGTTTTCTCTCTATCTATATCTGTCTTCCACCTGCATGTGTGTATCGTTTGAGAAGCGGCGTCTGCCAAGAGTCTCGCTGCGCGTACGGCGTTCTTTCTCGCCGCGATCCGAGCCCATAATGTCCGTGGATAAACACGAGAACACGGCGCGCATATGCATCGATGCACCGATGAAGGCGCGGGCTTGTGCGCATCTATCGTGCGCACGTTCGGATAAGAGAAGACACCGCGCCTTATCCATCGGAACGATACAACGCACGCGAGTTGGGACGAGTAAACATTTGAGAGCTCACAATGGAGAGCAAAGAGGGCACGATATGGATGCGCGGCCCGCAAGTGCATCTCGGCCAGTTCGTTATCGTCTCCGCCAAGGTGCATGCAAATGTCCCGTGCGCGAAACCGGAAGGGCGTAAGGTAAATGTCCCTATTTCCGATCATGTTCCCTTTACCTACCATTTCGGCGTGTAACGTCATTTACGAAGCAGCCAATGCGTAAAAACGTTTATTAGTGGTCTAGAAATATTCAGGAATTTGTGTAATGTGAAAGGATTGTAAATTGCAGAGGAAGCGTAATAATTAGTGCATAATATTATCGCTTTTATTACCGCACGTCACGACTCGAGCGGTTTCTTCGAAGTAAGGTTAAGGATTGTCGATCGCGTAAATAGTAAATATTTCGGTAAAAATCCGTTGTTAACGAATATCTCGAGCACAGAAAAATTCTTGCCTGTCCCCATTACCGCACATGTAAACGTCAGTTCATTTTCACATAACCAATGAAAATTTAATAAATTTTCTTTTGCTAAAACGTTTAGGCTAAGTGTGCACACAATGCTGTAGATTTCATGTTCGAAGTCCGGATTTATATTTACTTTTTCTTTGCAACCTCGGTCATTCATGCTGTGAAAAAGGTGGTCGGTAACGGGGCCATGCCCGGTCGGAATTGGACACAGCTGGTCGGTAGATGGCACACGCACTAGTGCGGCTTTATTACGCTTTATCTAGGAAAATACTTGACGAAATGGATTGAGTCTACGATTTTTTTTATTAGTGTAAAAACGGGCCGGGCCCAATTACAAGCGCGATACGTAAACGTATCGGCGAAGTACACAATAGCAGATTGAGAGAGTACACCACAGAAATAAGACAATATATTCGCTGCAGAAGATGAAATAATAACAATACAATAAACCTTGTAAAATGCCAAGATAACTAGAATTCGTACAATTCATCTCGCTACAAAATTGTTAGAACAATAATTGATATCGCTAACTCAACGACAATATTCGAATTAGGCAGATTAAATACAAATAAGACTTTGGAAAGTGCATGGTTAAAGCTATCGATTGATGTGAAAATAATCCTCGAATTAACTTTTGTTACGTTGGACAACGCTATTCTTTTCCCCAGTCGGCCTTACAGGAGTCGGAAATAGGGACATTTACCTTACGAACCGCGATCTCGCGCCGTTCGTACGGCTTTGAGGTTTCGAATCAACGGATATCTCCTCCGCGCTGCACCTGTCGCTCCGTCGGAGACTCGTGCTCTGTGCTGCCCGACTGAAAGCCGCTCGGGATACCTGCTCGCGGTATACGACGCTTAATTGAATCGAGAAAGACGAGGCAGGTCGGTGCGTATGTGGCACTGCGCGCATACTCGCAGCGGTGCTCCGTTGCAACAGTGGGCGTTCATTGTGGGCAACGCGCGCTTTATGAACTTATCACGGTGGTCCTCGTTCGAGCTACGCTCAACGAGCTTGTTCCGTCTCACTTTCATCCCGAGGGTGTTGAATCATTTTATTCGCCCGGCGCACGCACACGAGTTTTATTGCCACTCGACGGCCACCGTACTCTCGGGCGTTTGCCGCGAGAGATTAATTGAATTCTTTGAAAGCGACCGCGGAATATCCGACGCTCGTTGAGCGACCGAGCGCCTCCGTCGAACACGAACGAGCCCATCGCGTGACAAATTGCGGACGCTACTTTGCTCTAGAATTTTCAGCTAATTGGCGAGCGAAGATCCCGGATAGCGTGGAAAATGTTTTGACGCGCTGCGCGCCGGACGCGCAACCGGGGATACTCTGATTTGCCAATCGAGCCAGTTTCCATTTTCATTAAGAGTTTTAATTAAATATCTCGAGGCTCGATGATCATTGATAGCGGGGAGGAGGGAGGGGGCCGCGATTTATCATTCGCACCGGCGGCTCGAGCGTCGAGTTTACATTTTTCATACTGCACGCCTCATCGACACCGCGCATTCGGTGTAGGGTGAAATTAATCGATTACATCGAGAAATTAATCGATTTAATCGGGGAATTAATCGAGGGAGCGTTGCTCTTTGGCTCAGGCTGATGGGGCAGATGAAAAATTGATAAGGTTTTTTTCTTCTTTTTTTTGCCGCGGAAGTTTGCACTCGCGAGCTGTGACAAGACAACGAGATGTGACGACGGGATCTCCGGAAAGATAATTCTTATCGATGTAGGTCCCGATATCACGGATAGTTGCGTGGGATACCGAAGGTCTGTCTCATCTCCCAGGCGCCTCTGTTCCTCCGGAACTTTCGTCGCTGCTGTATAGGGCAATTCCGTATTTATAAGAATTTTTTCGTAGACATTATGGTGAAAATTCTTTGAAAATCTGGGACTTTCTGCCAGAGGTGGCGCCCTAGTTCCGTACTACGATGACCTATGGTTATTTTTCTTAGACAACCGGTAGTTTTTACGAGATCCTTTTCTCATACTGATAAAAAAATGCAGTTGAATCAGGCAGACTGAAGAGTCTGGCAGGGACGTTCAAATAAATATTTTGATGGTCGAATAAAATATCTTAATGCCTCGAAAATATTTCGGTGCATTCATCCAAAAAATGTTTGAACTAACCAATCTTGTAGCTGTACCAACAAAATATTTACTTGATTGAACTGTATTTTTATCAGTGCCGTGTAGCACTCGTCCATAGGCAGTACTCGGCAGGACTCACCAGCATGCGTATAAAGTTCGATTTACCGCACTTGAATCGCATATTAACATTACGCACGCTTAAGCGTGGCAATTTGTGCAGGCGCCGGGTATTCATAGTACACTTGGTAAAGCTACAACGTCACTTACGCCACTCTCGGCAGGCACGAAAACTACCACTTTTCATGCATGAGTTACATAAAAAATATTATCGAACAGTAGCGAATTCATACGTCAAAGTTTCTCGGTAGTTGAGAAAGGAAAGATCAAATCCTGTCACATCTATTTCACCTTCCATAGAACAAATGAGTACTTCTGTACTCATTTGTACTCATGAGTATGGCTGTTTCATCAACCATATCACCCGGATACTCTGGGAGATATGGGTAAATGGATCGAGGAAATCCTGTTCACATGCTGTTTTTTTTCTGTAGAGATAAACTTAACCGCCTAGAAACCGCTGGGCGATTGGCTCGCCTCGTGAGAGGATATTGACCATCAGGCATATCACCCGACAGGCCATATCACCCTGAATTACGCTAAGCGAAAATACAAGTTTCCGAGAGGTCAACGTCGAATAACAGTACATCCTTGGCACCTCGATTTTTATATTTCTCTAAACGCGAAGTTTCTACAAGCTGGATCTTCTTGCTAGATAAATATTGAATTTTCGATCTCTCCGAAGTGGTCGTTTCGTTGGAGGCTCCAGACGATGACAGCGAGCGACCGAAAGGCTCCTCGCGTGCTGCGAGCTACTTTACTTCAGGAAATTCTCGTCGCGGACCCGTGTCGACGTAAATTAAGCAATGTCACCGGGATGTTGCGCGCGGTTATACGAGTGCCGGAAACGGATTCCAGGATCGGGCCTAAGCGTACTGGCAATTAACACGTGATAAACGTTTATCACACTCTCTGGGGAACTCGCATGTGCCGCAGTTGTCCGGAGATACAGCACATCATTAAAGTTCGCTGTACGTTTTGCAAAGAAAAAAGTACCTACAATTATAGGCGAGGCATTTCTTTCCTCTAATACAAGGGCGATTGAATTTGACATTTAAACTGAAAAAATGCCTCGAATCTATCGCCATCGATCAACAAAGTAGGGAGTGCAACAGCATGTAGGGGAGAGCGGGGCAAAATAGGGCAACGGGGCAAAAAGGGGTTTTTGGGCAAAATTAAATTTTCCAATCATTTTTGGATCGGACAAGGTGGCAAAACTGGGCAGAAAAGCCTGATATATCCGATAGGGCGAATTCGGGAATCCAAAAATTATTGGGAAATGACGTTTTGCTCACAACCCCGTTTTGCCCCGTTGCACGATTTTGCCCCACTCTACCCTACTCACTAAAATAGTACGTGGATTTTAAATTTCATCGCGATTAAGACAGAAATATTAGAATTAGGGTTTCCAGGATTTAGTCCAGGTCTCAATTACTCTAAGTACTCCTTAGAAACTCGTAAGTAATTTTTAGGAAAATCTTGGTTGCTATTTTTCTCAATATTTTCATTGATATCCGTCTGAATATCGTCCTTGATGTTTTTGTGAACATCTTTTTTGCTATTTCTCTAATAATTTTCCTTGATATTTTTCTAAATATCGTCCTTCATATTTTTCATCCTGGATATTTTTCTCAATATTTTCTTTCATATCCACCGAAATATCTTCCGTGTTGCTTTCACCTAAATATTCTCTGACGTGTCGTTTTCACGCAATATCCTCTTCCCGGCCGCAGCTAATTCAATAGACTCGAGCGATCTTCATTTCTCATTTTATCTCATCACGGATCTCCTCCCGATCATCGGGCATTATTTTTCGGGTTAATCCGTTCCCGTCCTATTCGTTACGGTCACGGTGTATCGGGACTCTCATTGTCATCCCGGTCCATAAGAATCGAAGATGAAGCGTCGTCGATATTCGATTGAACTGGCCCTGGCGGTTCCCCTGTCTCGGGCTCCCGATGCCGGTTCCCGTACACCCACGTGCCTGTATCCACGATAAACACACCGGCGCGCCGCGGAGGTAGGTGAAACGAGAGAGATTCGGATTCTGTGTGCTCCCTGCGTGTGCAGAGAAAGAGAGAGAAGCGAGAGAGAAGAGCGGAGAGATCGACGACGACGACGACGGAGAGAGGGACCGCGAAGGAGGGAAGCAGATAGGACGTGAGGGCGAACCCGAGCTAATGGTAATGGTAGCAGAGAGCCACAGTGTGTCTCGAGCCGCGGACGACGAAGGTTACATTCGCGAACGACTCGTGAAAAAAAAAAAGAAAAAAATAGTCAAATTTATCTCCCCCACCTCCTTCCACCTTAAAAATTTTCGTTGAAAAAAGAACCATCTAGTCAAAGAAAAAAAAAAAACAAATAACTCAAAAAAAAAAATTTATCGAGTGATCCATCGATAGATGAGAATAAATTTTCATTTTTTTTAAGCTCATAATTTTCAAAGGTGTGCAGTGAATTAATCAGTGACTTCGGGAAGTGCGTGCCTGGGAGAGGAATAAGCTGAATTTTACTATATATATACGCAGATAGATATATATACAAAGAGATTGTGGATAATGAAGCAAACGTGGGTGCGCGAGAGGAGGCGGTCGTGCGGTTTCTGACTATGGGGTAGCGGCTATGTACCCCGGAAGGTCAGTCTGGGCCCGGGGCGTTCTGGCCCTCGGTGCGACGACCCTTCTTCTTCTGTGTCCGCGGGGCACCGGTGACTCGGATGTCGTCCGCGAGCCGAGCACGACCGCGACTGCCCGGTCCACGCCAGCGCCGGAAGTGTTCGCCGAACCGTCGACGAGAATTCGACAGCCGAACGATCGTGTCCGAGGAGGCGTCGATGCCGCTGACGATCGTCGCGATTTGAGTAAACGAAGTGTAAATTACGAGGAGCCGCAGCGACGAAAGAATTCTCCGTATCGTTACAAAGTGAATCGCAAAGCGGAGCCGAAACGCACCGCGTGGCCGGTGCAATTTAAGCGAAATGAGAAAAATCGTAAATCGACCGGACTCGGTAGGAGCGACGAGAGCCCCAAAGTCGGTGGTTCGCGACCGGTAGCGGAAGAACCGGAGGGGAGGTACTCGCGATATTACGAGCCGCGTTCGATGGGCAAACCCATGGCTTACGTTCACATACAACCATCGGCGACACAACCGCCCACACACCGGAAGTGCGTACGATGTATGATCGTTTACAAACCGTGTCCACCACCGCCGAGAATAATTTTACCACCGGGTGGAAGATATCGCGAGCCAGCCAAGACCTGGCGTGGCTTGAAGTACGGTGAGTTCGGAGAATTATGTGGGTCTCTTGACGACGATCGGATGGCGAGAGAGGGAGAGAGAGATCATAGATCGTTTATTTGAAGCACGTATGTGTACGACTCATCCATGACAAATCATTAGAGATTGCGTCCTCGCCGGTCACGTTCTCGCCAACTAGCGTGTAAACGAAACGAATGGGCTAAAAATATCGTCGCGGTATCGACAGGCGTGTCTGTATCGCGCTCGGCGAACTACGAGCCTAACGTATAGAGCAGTCTGCTCCGGTGGTCAACATCCCGAGATCTCGAACGGCTGTCGGGGTAAAAAACATATTCACGATGTTAGAGTTATGTTTACTTTTTTTTTTTTTTTTAAGCTGAAAAAATAACTAGAAAAAATTACTTGTACGGTACTTGAATATTTCCACTGGAATAACGATAATTTATTCATGCGATCGTTCGTGTAAAGCAGATGCTTCATCAATTTATATTTGAAGCATAAAGTTATGCATTTTGGGTCCGGAATTGTTTTTTAACCAGTAGGGGAGAGCGGGGCAAAATGGGGCAACGGGGCAAAACGGGGTTTTTGGGCAAAACTAAATTTTCTAATCATTTTTGGATCGGACAAGGTGGCAAAACTGGGCAGAAAAGCCTGATGTATCCGATAGGCCGAATTCGGGCATCCAAAGATTATTAGAAAATGACGTTTTGCCCAAAAACCCCGTTTTGCCCCGTTGCCCCATTTTGCCCCGCTCTACCCTATTTGAAAAACGAAGAAAAAACAGAATTGTGAAAAAAAGCGTATACAGACCATCGATATTGTTTGTCAGATAACGATCATTTATTCGCATAATCAATTATATACATTGGTGCATTATCAATGAATGATTTATTCATACTCTTTGCATTTTGGGCCCATAATTTTTTTTAACTATGTTCGAAAATCTAAATAAAAATGTAGCAATTAAAAAAATAATTTGTACCGAGCATCGATGTTTCTTCCGAGATAACGATAATGTATTCGCATAATCAATTGAACATTGCTTCATTATTGGTATTTAATGCATAAAGCTATGCATTCTAGGCCCGGAACCTTGGCAGTCTGGTTTCATTTTATCGGACAAAGATGGTCTCTGTAGACTTCTCTTTCATAAATATTTCCCCCCCGAGCAGCACACACCATTCGTGTGCGCGTGCCTGAGCGCGAAGATCGGTAATCGTGCGTGGAAAATCGCGCCGAGGAGGTCCAACGTGGGTAGCCCGTTTGAAAATTGTCTCTTCAATGCGCACCCCTCTCGCCCCTCGTGCCTCCATCAATTAAGCGTCGTAAACTCCAATCAAAGTGATTCGCACATTTTTTTCACTCCACACAAGACTCGTTCTCCGTTCCATCGGAGGAAGCGAAGGCCTTCCAAGAGATTCCCCAGATATTTCTCGAGTGACGGTACGCGTCCGTTATACAACTTTCTTAAGTAAATCTAACAAATTATATCTGCACACCGGACGCACGTGGCCTGTATTTCCCCCACTCCCTCCCGCCCATCTCGCAGCATCCAATGTGCTAATTGCGTAATTATTGCGGAGGTATGCGAGCGTATTTGCGCACACACGTTGGATCGCTCGAGGCGCGTATCCTCAGGTATTCTTCGTACGTCCGCGAAGAAAATCGCTCTCTCACCTGGGCAAAGTCGCGCACATGTACAGTGAAAATGACACACGCGCAAGAAGCACCGACTCGACAGAATGCACGAACGTGGCACGAAAACGAGAAACTCTCCTGCCTCGGCGTGCCCGACAAATGTCTTCCTCGCCTCCGCGGGCTCGCGGATCGGTCCCGGTAATCGAGTCCATTACTTTGACAATTAACGACCACTTCGGTGCGGCAATCGACTCGCATAGAACTCGATAAATACGACGACGCGGGGTAGAAGAAGTTGCAATTACGCTCGCGAGGCGAAATTAAACACCGAATGGTATCCCAAGGGCTTTATTAATCGAGGCTCGGGGACGATTCGATGGATAATTATTAATTATCGAATAATTACGTCGCTCGGAAATTTCAGTGCGAGTGACGAGGAATCGCCCACTCTCGCTATCCGCCCAATACAGGTTCAAGGTTTATAGTTCATTTTTTTTAAGTTGAAAAAACAATTTTCGGATAAAGAAAGATAAGAGCAGGGACACAATGGTCCATTGTCTGACAATCGTCTGAGAAATCGTATCTACGATTGATCGGGAGACTCGACGCAAATGACTTTCCTCTTCCGCCCTTCGGGATTGCGTGGGTTTAATCGGATTCTAATCGGCTGATCGGCTCTCCAGACGTGACAACTCTCTCGATCGGCCGAGTCTGCGGAGACATTCGCAAGTTTCTCCTCTTTCTCTGGGGGTCAAAGGTGTCGATATGTGTTAATTGGAGTGGACCATATTCACCATATTTATAAAACGTCATTTTCCAATAATTTTTGGATGCCCGAATTCGCCCTATAGGATACATCAGGCTTTTCTGCCCAGTTTTGCCACCTTGTCCGATCCAAAAATTATTGGAAAATTTCGTTTTGCCCCGCTTTCCTCTATAGGGAAGAGCGGGGCAAAATGGGGCAGTGGGTCAAAACGCCATATTCCAATCACTTTTGGATGGGACAGACGATCCAGATGTATGAACAGGGCAAAATGGAACATCCAAAAATGATTGGAAACTTGCGTTTTGATCACTGTCCCGTTTTGCCCCGCTCTACCCTATAGTCAAACGAATGTCCTAAAATTTGCACGATGTTTGACTGCCTCTAGCCCGCTCATGGGCACTTCCGGACACGCGCAGACACTCCAGCGAGTCTATTATCAATCCAAAGTGAAAACCACACGGAAGAAATCCGAAACCGATTCGACACTGTTCAATACACATAGCTTATTTCTGTACGATTTTCTTCGCGAGGAAAAACACACATTCCAGATTCGGACCAAAAACCAAGCAAGATGCTAGAGAATCATAAATTGACCTATCTTTCCGACAGACATCCACAAAACAGATTGCAGATCTAAAAAAAAAAAAGTTGGTAAAAAGTCAACGCTGAGTTGTATGCACAGGATGCACGTACGACCTATCGGAATAATACAGAGAGTATCAATCAGTGCCTCGCATTAGTTCCGAAGGAAAGATGCTTCATCCTGTCGAGCAAACGCGACGTCGGCATTGATTTATCATTGCGTTATTACCCACACATGCACACACACACACACAAACCCGGCAAGATTGTCTTCGAACGCAAATAAGTCGGAAGTACACACAGGCTCGCGGGCCGATTTTTCCGTACGCCGATGTATCGAAAAAGCCTTCCCCACGATTGCCGGCCGGTCGTGCATCTGGCATAGTCACGAGAAGAAGTTACAAGAAGATGATGCCGCGCCGGAGTCCGATGGAGGAAGTTTATAAAAACAAGCCGAAGAAGAAGAGGCGACGGGAACGACGAAATAAAATTGTCGGTGAATATTTCTTGCGAGGAAGAGTCGAAGTGCATGGTCGCCTTCGTGCGCGCTCCCCCCCAAGAGCCCCTCCGACAATGCCGCGGCTCGGGCGTCCTCGGCGTCGTCGTGATCGCGAGCATGCAGGGGCCCCGCGGCCGCGGGACCGGCACGCTCGGCCATACATGCTCCGGGGGCTCGAGCGGTACCTTTGAACTTCCGTATCGTTGCAATATCTCTTTCGTGTCCGGCGCACGCTCGCTTCTCTCTCACTCCGGTAACAGCGATTTGCCATCCTTCTCCCTTTCCGCATACCGCATAACTTCCTTCCTGTCATTCATATAGCTCGGCGATTTCGTGGTTCTCGTTGTCTTCTATCGTTTTTTTATCCCCCCGCCGATTCCTCGAGTACTCCCGAGGCGCTATCTCGGCGCTCCCACGGGGAAGCTTCGCGGTGTCCGACACAAGGCCCATCATTTTTTTTTTCAACTCATTTTTGAAAAACGAAGGGAAAAGGGGAATCATTAAAAAAATAACTGATACAGAGCATCGATATTTCGTCATCATATTATCAATTGTGCATTATCAACTAATGATTTATGCATAAATCTATGGATTTTAGGCCTGTAACCTTTTTTTAAAATAATGTTCGAAAGTCTAAGGAAAAACGTAGTAATTACAAAAATAATTTCTACCGAGATAACGATAATTTTTACTCCGGTAACAGGAAAAACCTTTTACTCTGGTAACAGCGATTTGCCATCCTTCTCCCTTTCCGCATACTGTACACCCAGAAAAATCAGTTATTTGACGGCTACCGTCTATTTGGTTTAAGTCAAATATTTATTTGATTAAAAAAAATATTTATATGAAATAAATAAATAGTTACTTAAATCAAATAAATATTTATTTAAATCAAATAAATATTTTACTTAATAAATATTTTACTTAAACCAAATAAACGATGGCCGTCAAATAAATTATTTTTCTGGGTGCATAACTTCCTTCCTGTCATTCATATAGCTCGGCGATTTCGTGAATCTCGTTGTCTTCTTATGTTTTTTTTCTTCCCCCGCCGATGTCTCGAGTATTCCCGAGGCGCAAAAATCTCGGCGCTCCCACGGGGAAGCTTCCCGGTGTCCGACGAATTCCCGCCGATGAAGATTTCGCGCCGGAGAGAACGAGAGTTTCTTTGCGCCGTTGCGCGGCGGAAGATAAATACGATCGGCGAGAAGAACGATCGATCGACCGGACGACGATGGTAACCGTGTACCATGTACTTACGTACACCGGAGCTACGTAATCGCCCGTGCGCGCAACACACCTGAGATACTCTATCGTGTACTCTATCTTTTTGCGAGACTCCGCTGGCCGAGCGGGTAAGAGGATATTCAGAGCCTCTTTCGAGCGAGATGAAAAATAACCGAAAAAAAAAAAAAAAAAAAAACATTGTGTTTTCGCGAATCGTATCTCGGTATCGAAAATCAAATTTATTGTAGGTCTCATCCGTGTTCCGCGGAAGGGACTGCGCGCTCTTGATGGGCACTCGCATGATTCCAGCCTGGAAACGATTACCTTATCTGCATTCCCGGACGTACTTTCCGCGATCCGAGATGCGCTCTTCCTCGAGGAAGCGGCCGGGATCGAAGACGTCGAGGGAAAGCTTTGCATTTGTCTGGCGTTCCTTCACCGCGGACGCGGATCGTCGGACGTCATTGTTCGGAGGATTCGCGGTGCGGCGAGTTTAATCGTCGTTGATCTTTCGCTGCGCTCGCCACGGACGGGGAATTACGAGAGTCTTATTCGAACGACCGGACGGACTTTGCGCGAGTATTGATGGTCGTAAAGGCCTGTTCTGTAATCCGCTATTCATCCGCTTCGGGCTTGAACTATCCGGTTGTGTCGTTTGGGCTCCGAAGAGCTATTCGTAGTTTCAGCGCCAAATTTTATCGCTCTTCCTGTATGCATTTGTGAAACATTTTTTTATTCACAAAAAGGCGAAATCGTTTTCCGGTTAATTCGACAATTTCTTAGTCTTTTTAAATGTTCACCTAAAAATTGTGAAAATATTTGCCGTATAGAAATGCATCCTGAACAAAGTTTCCAAACACAATTCTAACACCACTTTTTTCCGCCTTAAGAATTGGAGAAGTGAACTTTTGAAATATTTTTATTACAAACAAGTGTCGAGCAGTTGATAAAAATGTTAATGTTTTTTCAACAGAAAAGTGCTTCATACTTGAAGAGTTAAAAACATATTCGTAAAAGGAATCTCCCAGTACGAAAGAAATACCAAAACGCATCGCCTTTCGCCGATAGTTCTCTAAGCCGAAAGATTGCACAATATTGAAAATAACATTACGCGGATATCTCGGTAAGGAGGTAATTTTTTTATTCCATCGACATAACTTTCGCCGGTAATATATTATCGGTACATTCTTCACTCTCCCGAGCCATAGCTCGCGGTCCGCCTACTACCGGCTCGCGTAATCCCAAATTACAGGTGAAACGCCGGGAGAGAAAGAATAGGGACCCGAGACGCTCGCCGATCGGCGGAGCGGCAGAAGCCGCGCAGCGTCCGAGATGCATCTCCGGCGAATCTCGGAGCTCTAAAGCGCGTGCAGCATGAAACGTACTCCCGCATGAATGCATGAATAATCTTCGTACCTGGGGAATATGCAGCGAAATCGGGGCCGTCGACGACGTGCAAGTCGTTATACGTTGCGGTGGTGTATGCCCCGCGTGCGAAACCTTTTATTAAAACACACAAGCCGACGCGCATAAATTTTCGTCCTACTGTAACCGTCCGTCCTTCTCGCTTTCTCTCTCGGCCACCGCCAGACCGCAGGAATCTCTAATTACCGAATAACATACCGCATTCAATCATCGCGGGATAAACTACCGCGCAGTTCGCGATCGAATGTTTTATCATTCCTGAATACCCCGAGCTCGCGTGAGTCATTGTACCACTAGGATGTGTGCACAGTGTGTATTTATCTGGGAAGGAAATATGATACGATACCCGTTCCATCTACGGCACGCGGTGAAACTGACGGTGAGAGTTGCCTTTCTAAAAAAAATTACCACACAAAAATCTCATTCAATTATCGACGCACGGTTTTATCGGTACATTGTAAAATTATAATCTTAACAAAAATTTATTGTTCGGTAGCGACCATAATTTACTCCTTGGCAATTTTACAATTTCGTCAGTTAAGGTAGTACTAGCACAATGACTGACGCCGCCTACGTTCAAAAAAATCTGAAAAAATTCTATCATATAAAAGGTGCTGAAAAGATTTTTTCTGCATAATAATAATTTCAGAATGTTCATAACAAATTACTGAAAAAAAAATTGTGCAACAAATACCCGGCAACCAATTTTTTTTTATTACGAAAATTATTTGTTAATTTTTCTAAATACGTATGAATCTTTTCAGAATTTTATTTAATACTTTTATTTAATACTTGAATAAAGGAAACGAATAACATTTTGGGATCATTGTTATGGACGAACAATCTTATCAGCATCTTCCATATCCTTGATTTTTTTCAGATTTTTATCCGATCGAGAAGTGTTTGTAATTCTCTTTTATTCCTCTAAAACTTAGGCTGCGTCAGTCATTGCGCTAGTGCTACCTTAAAACTCTGTTAGCAATTTTAGAGCTTTAAATTCACACCTTAAACAGGTCCCGATCTGACGCTCCAAAATTTCTATCAGCGAAGTACGAAACATAAAAAAAAATTAAATTATAAAGTAAAAAATAGAATAACTTGGTGAACGAGAAATCTTTATTCAATGTACAAAAATGACTTTGCTGTCCGAAGGCAAATCCGATCCAATCTGCCTTCGCTGCGTTTCGTCACGCTCTTTTTATCTCGTCGAATAAATTCTGCAGATCGTTAACGCAGTATCGACAATCTCTTGTGAGAACAGGAGATCGTCGATTGAGAGATTAAGAGCGGATTGAGAGATTAATCCACTCGACCTGTGACGGAATGTCTAGCGGAGTCAAGTCGATGAGTTTCACGACGCGCTCCAGGTATGTGACGCGTGTGTGACACGCCGTATAGGCTTACACAATTCCAAGAGCCAAGGAAACAGCCGAGAGGGCGACAAATACTTAGATCATGTAACCGAGATCATCGCGCTGATGAGCTTAGAGAACAGAGCCTCTGAGTGTATCGCGTGCTGGATGACCGTATTCACGTTCTCACAGTTACGATCCTCGAGGCTTCCCGGCAGCGCGCGTCACACAGTGCGGACGATTGCGTTGCGCGTGGACCGCCACAAACGTATTTACGCTGACAGCGTTGAAAATTTATCACGCGAGCTTTGGTCCCACTACTGGCAGTCTTCTCTCACAACGGGCGTTTCCTAGGGCGCATGCGCACGTGATCTTTTGCCCATTCATTGCATACAATTAGAAAAACGAGTTAACGATTAAAGTTTTATGTCGTTGTTGCCATATGAAAATTTCACGTCGCCAGTTAGAATTTTTTGCTCATAACACCAATCATGTAGGGGAGAGCGGGGCAAAATGGAGCAACGGGGCAAAACGGGGTTTTTGGGAAAAACTAAATTTTCCAATCATTTTTGGATCGGACAAGGTGGCAAAACTAGTCAGAAACTGGGCAAAACTGGGCCTGATGTATCCGATAGGGCGAATTTGGGCATCCAAAAATTATTGGAAAATGACGTTCTGCCCAAAAACCCCGTTTTGCCCCGTTGCCCCATTTTGCCCCGCTCTACCCTACAGCAATCAATCATGGATCTTCGGACCTCTGGACCAACCAATATTGGGAATACCAGTAAATATTAGTACACCGATAAAAAGGTTTGGTATTATCAACTGAGCTGCCGTTGCAGGTGGCGAAGGAAATGTTTGGTCGATTGAACAAAATCTTTTTTTACAATCAATAACGGAACAGTCAATTCAACTAAATATTCATTCAATCAACTAAATATTCATTCAATCAACTAAATATTTTGTTCAGTCGATCAAAATATTTCCTTCGCCAACGGCAACCGCAGCTTGGTTGATATTACCAAAAGTTTTTATCTGTGTAATTAATTTGTCGATGTACCGTACATAATTCTCTGAAAAATGATCTTGTATTTTACTGCAGCGATCGCGGCGTTCATTAATTAACAATCAGTACACTGTTTGCCCACACGTCGGCAAGAAATCGAATTGATGTTGTGCGTCGTCGCTGAGTGAGAGCTGACGAGGTGAGTGTCGCCCGGAGGACCGCATACACGCAGAGAGTACACGATAAACCCGATACAGCTCGAGGCCTCCGTTTCATTCGCGAAAGCTGAAGGAGCTTCTGGGCTCAACGAGACATATATCGATCTCGTTACCCGGTTCTCGTGTGCGCGCTGACAGTATACCGGGAGCGGTGTAGCAAAATCAAGTTGGTAACATACAAGCGAGCGACAAAAGAAAAAAAAGGAACAAGCGACGCAAGGAGATCAGGCTAATGCCCGGGGTTGACCATCTCGCGCTTGTAAAACGGTAATACGACACGTGAAATCGTTTCCACGTATAATGTTACCCAGGAATTAGAGAATATAGAAAAATTGCGCGACCGCAAGGTGTACATTATCAATGCATAGTACTGAATCCCTTGGAGTCCGAACGAGACTGGCCTCTCTTTTACGGAGATATTTTTCCTCGTGACGCACACGCGATCGAAGAAAATTAATTCTCCCTTACACTACTAAGGATCTATGTAGATGCAGTAGCGGATTTTTTCGACTTGCCACCTGGCATCGCGTCTCTGTACACAGGGACGATTAATTTTCTGTGTGTGTTTCCGTGGGTCCAAGTCTTACAAGCCTCTGTGTGAGTGCCTGCGTGACCGCGTGACTTTCTTTGTGACTCTATGTATGATTTCATACATGCTCCATGTGTGACTCTCTATGTGATTTCCTATCTGACTTTGTGTGACTCTCGGTGCGATTCTGGCTGACTCTGTATGACGTTGTCACTCTATGTGACTCTGAGTGATTCTTTGTGACTCTGAGTGATTCTTTGTGACTCTGAGAGATTCTTTGTGACTCTGAGTGATTCTTTGTGACTCTGAGTGATTCTTTGTGACTCTGAGTGATTCTTTGTGACTCTGAGTGATTCTTTGTGACTCTGAGTGATTCTTTGTGACTGTGAGTGATTCTTTGTGACTCTGAGTGATTCTTTGTGCCTCTGAGTGATTCTTTGTGACTCTGAGAGATTCTTTGTGACTCTGAGTGATTCTTTGTGACTCTGATTGATTCTTTGTGACTGTACGACTCTCGGTGTGATTAACTTGGTGACCTCCGCCAGTATCTGTGTGAGTACCCAAGGGCATTCGCTGTACTTAATTATACCGCAGTTGAACATTGTGCATCTACAGAACCGTGCATAACTGCATCTACCATCTATACAATCGAGTTATTGAACCCTCCAGGTATAAGTTCTCTTCAATCGACAATTATAAAGCTCCCCGTACGAAACGTCCAGCGACAAGCCGATTAGTCCGATCGGACAATCCACCCGGTAAATCCAATCGATCGTAATTACCGGCTTCATAAAGCTCATTGCCGCCCATGTGTATCGGCTCGAGGCGTGCACTCGCCGCCGCGGCGGAGTACGAAGAATCCTTTTGCCACTCCGCGCGGTCCGCTTGCTCGTCTCGAACTGCGCAACCTCGTACCGAGCGTATCGCGAAGTGTCTTAATGCATACCGAACACGCGAGCTCACCGAGCCTCCTAGCTACCGCGGATAATTCCGCCTCGCGCACACATTCGCCGATCTAACTAATCCAACACCTGAAATTAATACGATGGAAGCCTCGCGTCCAGATAACCGAGCCAAACACTTGCTCTCCGGTCTTCGCGATAGAATCGTCGTTTGTTCGCCAGCGCCGCACCAACGAGCGAAGCGAAAATTGGCAGCGTTCGCCGAGCGTCGAAACGCCGTTCGGCGGAGGAGCGAACGTGTTACGTTCCGCCGAACAGCAGGCAAAGGGTCTCTCTCGGTGGTACGAGATTGGTGAAATTACGTGAGAACGCTCGTAATTCGGCGCGAGGAGGAAGCGACCGAGAAACGATTTTCTACGCCTCCTCCGTATTCTCGGCATCTCCCTTTCGCGCTCCATCCTCGCTCGTCTCCGCATCGCCGTTCCCGCCGTACCGGTGGATTTCTGCGGTTTTCGCTCCAGACCGAGCCGCGAGTACCCAGGGTTTCTCTCCGGCTTCGAGGATTCCACCGCACGCTCTCCCGTCATCGCACACGCGTAAGCCAAAATAAACCGAGAACGAGCCCAGTCGAATGCGAGATTTAACGCGGTAATCGCGGAGCATTTTTACGGTAGCGCCGGACGATTTCATTACAAACACCGCGCTGATAGCGAACACCGAAGAGAGAGCCGCAGACATGGAATGTCTCGTGATAAAACGCCGAGTCTCTTCCATCAGGCATCTCTCCGGTCTTATCTTCATCGTAAAAGTTTCGAGAAGAAAAGAAAAAAAAAACGACGATGCGGAAGAAGAACCGGGAGCAACAGCGCGAGGGACATTTTAAGGCCCGCGGCGGCGATAAATCGAAGATTTACGCGTGTAATTAGCCAGTCCGCGTATATCGATGAGCGACGGAGAAGCCTCTCGAGGAGCGTCTCGGAGCGACGGGCGCGCATCCCCGTTGAGACGCGGAGCGCAGTTTCCCGACTCAATGGAAAGCAGAAGGAGGATAGTGAGAGAAATAAAATAAAAATAAATAAAAAAAAAAAAATCGGCGAGTCAACAGCGAGACCACCTGAACGCACGCTATCGTCGGTATCGTCCGATAACGATCGATTATCGACGTTTGGCCAATCCTCTTAAGATCTTAATCGACCGAGCGAACACGCTAAGGGATAACACCGACCGAGATCGAGTTGTCGACTCGAGTACCATCGATATTCAATACCATTCATTCATTTTATCTTATCCATTTTTTTTTTCTTTTTCCTTTTCCTCCTTTTTCAACATCGACCAACTCCCGCCTATCGCTGATTCATTTCGCGTGTTCCCTCGTTCCCGTACACCTTGCGATCGTAACGGAGACGCGAGAGGCACCAATGAATGGTCCTTACAAGTACTGGCTCTACTTTATAGTGTGCTTTACATTATGCTCGCCGGCGCGTGTACCTTGCGCTCTGCCCGACAAGATCGTAAAGTTCGTCGGGTAGTTAGGGGTGTCTCGCGATCGTGGCTCGAGCTTTGGAGTCTCGGCAAAATTTTACAAGAGCCCCCTTGGCCTCTCTCCCGAGAGAGGCGAGGAAGAGGCTCTCTCGATTCCTTCGGGAGATCAACGGCGATTTCGAACGGGAGAGACCGGGCGAGAGGATGAATGAAGAATCACCGGACGGACGCGTTGTTCCGATAGGCGTTCCAGTTTAAGGAGGTTGGAGCGAGTGGTGTTCATTTTGCCTAAGCTCGAGAAATTCGGGCAAGAATTGCAAACACTTCCCAATGTTATAAAAATCTGAAAAAATGCATACTTATTATAGGCACTGAAAAGATTCATTTTGCATA
>JAPYZC010007127.1:0-11043 GCA_030522665.1 Ichneumoninae sp. A BG-2022a | reverse complement strand
TCACGAACCTTAACTAAACGGGAGCTGGACGGTAACCCGAACGTCACGAGGGGCAGTAGATCGAGCGCGATAGCCACAACTCGATTCTTACGGGATTTTCCAGTTTTATTTTTGTTTTGTGACGTTGATCCAAAAAATCACGTCACAGACTATAATTCGAAAATGACTTGAGACAGCGAGTTGAAATTTGGTACACTAGTAGAGCGATCACGTCGCTTTGTTCAGTGCTATTTTCATAAAGATTGAGGCCCAACTGGAGATTTTATGCGATATTCAATTTTTTGGAAATTCTCTGTGGTAGCTCTAACTTGCGTAAATTTGGAGCAATCATCCTAAAACTGCATATAAATATACTATTTTTATCGAAGACCTTTGGTATTGAATTTGGTCAAAATCCATCGAAGTGGTAAGATCATATGGGATGTTGAGTTTTTAATATACGATATCAAATGGCGAAAAATTGTATTTTTTTATTAACATATAATGGTGTGATATATGTATTTAGTCTGCTACTAATCGATATATTTTAACTATTCTGCGTAATTACTAATTTTCAAAGTAAAAAAGATTCAATCAATTAGAACTTTGTAAAAAAAAATCTTTCCATTCCGAACCTAGTCTCAAAAGTTGCTGAATTACATAGAGGATTTTTACCATTTTTTCTTTTCAATATTCATCATGACGAAGTTGATGAAAAACGGTATTTTCCTCTTTAACATCGTATAACACAACTTTAGACTAAGCAGAAGATTTTTTTTTAATATGCATAATTTTGTTCACTTTGTAACTGTTTAGCTATCCCCAAACACCCCATGCCGAGTAAAACCGCGGCTATCGGCATCGAGTACGAGAGCGCGAGGTGTACGTAGCGCCATCTGACAGGATCGAGCGGCGGCTCGATCAATATCGAACCGAGCGCAGACGCAGACGAGAGATCGGAAGCACCGTGGCGCTACCGAGCGGGCTTGCGGCGAAAGCACGCTGAAGGTCGAAGAAAAGAGAAAGCGAGGGAAAACCGACGCAGATGATTGGCAAAAAGTGACGACACTCGAAAAAGCACACGGCACCAACAGGTACACCATTAGCCCAGCAGGGAATGCCGGAAGTGCGTCATGGGAATACCGACCCGGCATTGGAGGGCGAAGGGAGCTCCCCGCGAGTAACCAATAAGAAAATTAATAATCGGCCGATCGCACTCAGACGCGAGTCCGCCAAAACCCTGCAGAACCGACGAAGAAGGGGAGCAAATTCGGGGTATAAAAAGGCCATCATCGGTTCATCAATTATCAGTTCATCGGATCTACCTTACCAGCGGATAACTCTCAAGGACTAAAGTGAAAAGTGAAAAGTAAAAGTGCAAAGTGAAATAAGTGAGATAAAAGTGAAATTGTGCAAAAAGGACTTATAAAATCTGTGCCGATTTGGACTTGTAAAAATTGTGCCGTTTCGGACTTATAATTTTTCGTGCTGAGTGAACTTATAAAATTTATGCACTTTGAACTTATAAAAATTGTGCCAATGGGACTTGTAAAAATCGTGCCACTTCGAATTCATAAATTTTAGTGCCGATTGGACTTATGCATTTTTGTAAAGTGACAAATAACGTGTCAAAACTGCACCGGGCAAGACTTATAAACAATTGGTGTTAATGAAAATTATCCTGTGAAACTTGGTGCGAGAAATAATCGACAAGGTTTCAACCGGTACAACGATTGGAGCGAATCAGTAAAGTAACCGAAGTGACCGGTCATAAAAGTCAGAATCGGGAAGGTGAAAAATAAAAGTCCAAGGACGTGACAAAGTCACAGATAGTGCTTCATTCACTTTCCCTGAAGGCACCGGTACCACCAAATCCGGGTAAAATCGTTTAATTAAGAAATAAACACCAATTGCAAATCGCGAGGTGAGCGATCTTTCACCGTCGATCGCCGTCCCGTGACGTCACAACGGGACTGTCGAGCACAGCGGCCCGCTAGACTTCACGACGACCGAGAAGCTACCCGCGCATGCGTAGTGCGCTTCACACGAGAATAAATCCTGTCGACTAAATATTCCGACCGCAAGCAATTAATTCGTTTTATAAAAAGAGAAATAATATCCGAATATAAGAACAATCGTGTTTCATCAATTTTATGTTCGACGGAATTCAATATCTCGAATAATAATAAATAAAATGAATTATTTCAAGGAATAGAAACGCTTGTAATCATAGGAGAATTTGTCACCTACAAATAAAAATTATTTCTGTCTCACATAAACAACGTCTTTGACACACCAACCCATAATGCCTAGACGCTCGAGTCCACGAATCCTTCCGTTTGAGTGCCCGTTCCTTTATAGGAGGCGCGCGAATACGGAGAAATTATTGTAAGGAGCTTTGCTTATGTTACAACTTTAAACTGAACAAATTTAATCTCACAAATTTATCCATACATTTGAAAACTCCCAAGATATTAATGTTTTAAAAAGCAGCCTTACAGAAAAAAATTGAACTTTTATAAAAATCATACGTTCGAAAATATCTATGGGAGGCCCAAATAAAACAATTAAAACGCTTTTTCAAAACAGTTTTAAAAAAATTGGAGCAATTATTCAAGGGTCAGAGCATGAAAAATTTTAGTGGAATGCCCCATATGTAAACACATATGCAAATATACCTGAAGAGTAGTTTCACCACCATAGAAACAGTAAATGAATATCTGTACAATCATGCAAGCCAGGTACAAGATACGCGTAGCGAACGCCGTACTAACTGGACTCACTTTCGACAGCTCGTAAACGCTAACGCAAATTACGATAGAGCTGACGAAGTATTGAAGAAAAACTACAAGGCCGAAAGCATTGTTCATATTGTTTGTAAACCTTAAATTTGATAAGTAGGAGCATTTTTAAAATATCGTAAATTGCACAATTTATGTCACCTGAAAATCGGTTGAACAAAAGTGGGATCCAATTCTTCATTACGATGAATTAAACCATTTGACACAAGCCAACTGGAAGAACACGAATAAGTCATAGTACTTGGTGACACAGTCCGGTAAAGCGGACCTTCGACAAAGGTTGTGAAGGTGGCTGAACGAGCACGAAGCGAGTATCGCAGGAGCACGAGCTGCCTTCACGCCACGAAGCAGAAAGCAACGCACTAGCTGTTATACGAGCTGAAGGCGAGTGCCCTCTACTTGCCAACCGCCTTTGAAAGTTCGCTTTCCAACGAATTCAAGGCTGCTGTCTGTGTCGTCGATTGATAGCCAGGCTTTCGTGCAGATCCGATGTAACTAGAACGCGTCCGCTGTGTTGGGAATGATTTCGCAATAGCTTTAGATGACTGTTCGACAGCGTCCGCTGCTGTGACGGACTCGGCAACTCTTCTCCGAACAAGAAACCATCGATTTTGTTCCTATTATCTTAGACAACGGGCTCGAAGCAGGAAGTATAATTGCCCGACGTACCACTGACAGAACGTGATGAAGATCTGTCAGGTTTCATTCATCGTTCAGGGCCAATATAAATTGGGTGTCCTCTGTGTTCAAACACACTCCTTGACTTCGTTCGACCGAACGATATATGCGCTGAATTGAACTTGTGCGGAATCTGATTTGAAGATTTCTTGAGGATTAGAGGCTTCAACACCGATTTTACCTCAGGAGGATAGAGCGGAGAAGCTTTCAAAAACGGGCAATTCTTTGATAGTGGGTACTTTTTGCAAAGTTGTCGCCACTCTTTATTTAAGTCGGCGGTGGGAACTTATATCCAAATTTTAGCGAGCGAAGTTGGAATCATAGGATTCATTGAACCATCGTTCAACGGTACTTCACCCAAAAGATTGAATAGGTTTTGCAAAACATCTTCACAAATGGCAAAAAATATTCAGAAGTCTTTTCGCTAGAGGACTGCGATGTTATCGATACCCGAGAAGGGCCAGTAGGAATTTCAGCACTCTCTATCATATTGACA
Organism: Ichneumoninae sp. A BG-2022a; assembly: GCA_030522665.1. Taxonomy (NCBI): domain Eukaryota; kingdom Metazoa; phylum Arthropoda; class Insecta; order Hymenoptera; family Ichneumonidae; species Ichneumoninae sp. A BG-2022a. The sequence continues at coordinate 7,089 of JAPYZC010007127.1, read as the reverse complement.
AAAACTGGTTTGGCGGAAGCTGTTGGAGTATCAGGAGTTGGGTCAAGATACATCAGAAGTTATTGGAGCTCTCGACTTTCTGCGACGATCCTGATCTCCAATCACAGGATTGCTCACAGGAGGTGAGTAATAGAAATATACAGAATATTCAGAGCTCGAATGTCTGAAACATGTTATTAACCACCTGGGTAACGCTCACCATTGTATCAGCCTTAAGATACAGTCTGATGTCGCTCATAGTGACCGGAAGTTCTCAGGAACTTTTCTTTTTCTGACGAAAAAGATCTCGACGATCGAGGAGAATGTCGTCGTCGTATACGACGTCAGATTGTTAGAACAACGCAGAACAAATGGTTTCACTTTTTTTGTGTTATTCAAGGAGCTTGGTGACAACTATTTCAATTCGTCGTAATGTACAATATCGCGCCACTTTTATCCGCGATTTTCAAATGCCTGGACCACCTCAACAATAAATTGTAATTATTCAACTGGTATATCTCGAGGTGATGTCTGACGCACTCGGTCAGCAATTCGGACTCTAAAAGTTGGCTGTCCTTTTGAAATTCTTGGTCGTTCTCCGTCCAGCATGATTTTCTTCTCATGTCGATTGTCTTTGGAATGGCATAAAGTCGTACCTTCAGAATTTTTATCTGTGCACACGTCTGCATCAACAGACCCGGAACGAGAGTGTCGAATGCAATATTCACGAAAGCACCTGCTCCAGAAGCCAGCACTTGATGAACATATGCAAACCAAAAACCAATCTGAGACGTATCATGATTGTAAGGAAGCCAAGCTTTGAAGGGCAGAATACGTTGAGGGATGTCCAGTATAAGAGATCTCCCTATCATGGAAACTGCTGCCGACCCGGCGAGTGCACCATACCACAATGTATTTAATCTTTCTATAGAAAAATCAAATCTAGCATGGCTTTGAAGTGATCAAAAACCTTATTAAGGGGAATACGTTAATAAAATCACCTAGCACCCCTATCGCATTCCCTCTGTATCTGAATTTCTTCTGCACTGCGCGGTCTGCAAATATCGCTCTGAAGCACATTTGTTAGTGCGATTATAGCGCTGCGTTTTTTTAACAAATTAGCTGCTTTTCCACACACACCAATCATCGACAAGAGCATAAATGATCCGGTGGCAAAATCCTCGACACTGTCAAACGACCGCGTGAGATCTACGAATTCTGATATTGTGAACGTGTAGATGATAAATATCGCAAGGCATGTGTATGAATTGTAGACAATCGTTTTCCAGCCTTGGGGCTTCGTCGTCGGCCAAAGGCCACAACATTTAAATATTATAAAGCTGTACGATACAGGCTGCATTGTGATGTATATTATACTTGGTCTTGATACACCCGTGTATATTCCATAGTTCAGATATTTCAGAATATAATGTGAAAACTTTTACAATGCCATACGTTCTTTCCGCAAATTGTCGATGTTCGACGGCTCCCTTCGAATATTGCAATATGAATGGATCAGTCATTTGCCTCTACCCCTCACAATATAATATTAAAAACCTTGGCTCTTGAGGGACGATAAAATATAAATAAAAATTAGCGTACATACTGAAAGTCTTGTATAATGGACTCTTTAATAGTGGGATGCTTCGAACTCAAAGATATAGTAATTCTTTGACATTAGCACAGACGTTCTCGACGTCCCACCAACCATTTTCTTAAAACATTCATAGATGCTATACATTAGTTCCAGGTGTCTTTATATATAGAAAGCCTTTATACATCTATCCACAACTACGGTGCGACGGAGAATTATCAAAATAGACTATTACGTTCTCGTGACAATTTCATTATCATTTCCATCTATTACACAAATTCAATGAAACTGATCGACTACTCTCCCGATCGCTGCAGTACGTTGTATGTCGAGTATGAGAGTTTGATAAGCTAAAATTACGTTGATAAATGTACAACAATATAATAAGAAGCATGCTTTTAACGATTTTCTAGTATCACTCACTCTGCTGAAGGAATCGAGTGAGAGTGTGATAATATTAGCGCATGTGAAGGTGATTGGTCGCAAAGAGCGTATCATGATAGTGACCAGACTTTTCTTGGTCCTAATTCCTAACGAGGACCAGTCCATTCGATAAACCGCATCGCAAATCTCCACACTCTGCGTTAAAAACATCGCCGACAATGTTCGATATTTACACGAAAGGACAACACATATGTAAATATACCTGAAGAGTGGTTTCACCGCCGTAGAAGCAGAAATTGAATATCTGCGCAAGCATGCAGGCCAGGTACAAGATACTCGTGGCAAACGCTGTACTGAATAGACTCACCTTGGACAGCTCGTAAACGCTAACACAAATTACGACGGAGCTGACGGAGTATTGTAGAAAAACTACGAGGCCGAACACATCATTCGATGTTTTGGAAAATCTAGAATTCGATAAGTTTTTTTAATTCAAAAAAAGAGCATAATCCCAGCCCAGTTGACGATTAACGATAGACTTCTATTATTCAACTGGAATATCTCGAGGTGATGATTGACACACTCTGCCAGCAATTTAGACTCCAAAAGCCGATTTTCACGATCTCCTTCGCTCTGATGTGATTTTCTTCTCGCGTCTATCACATTTGGAATGGCAGCGAGGCGATACTTCAGAATCTTTATCTGCGCACAGGTCTGTATGAGCAAGCCGGGAACGAGAGTGTCGAATGCGATATTGACTGAAGCGCCCGCGGCGTGAGCGACAATTTGGTGCAAATATGCGATCCAAAAACCGATTTCAGATGAATCGAAACTGTATGGAAGCCATGCTTTAAAGGGCAGAGTACGCTGTGGGATGTCGAGGACAAGAGATTGTACGGTTCTGAAGGTAACTGCCATCCCCGTGAGCAGACCGTACCAAAAAGTATTAAATCTTTGAAAAGTAAGATAAAAATCTGCTATGATTGTACTTTTCTGTAAGCCTATAAAGTAAACGGTCCAGTTTGTGCCCCTGACGGCACATTTTTAACTACTGCAAATTCAGATTTCATCAATTATCAATGCGATTACGGGCAAATTGAATAGCATTGAATATAGTTTATTTTGGCGATACGCACATTTTTAAAATAAAACATTTAGTAATTAAAGTTATCCACCAATAGTGCATCTCTGCTAGATGCTCCATCAGCTTTGCTAGATGCAGCTCACTAGCTTCGGCAGATGTATGTACAATAATGCGTTTTTATTTTCAAATAAGAATTAAATGACACTAAACTTATATCAAAATTTTCAGCATAAATCACTTTATCGATGAGAAGAAAAAAACCTATTGTTGTTTAGTATTTTCCTTAAATTGACGGGGTAACAAGTCGATCACATAATAGTACATTACGACACTAGTGCGATAAAACATTTTCTGACGGAGCCGAAGGCGAGTGTTGCAATCACACGAGTTAAGAAAACGTTTATCGCACGAGTATCGTACGAAATTTTATTTCACAAGGTGTGAAAGAGGAGTTTTACGCGCGCGAAGCGTGCGTAAAACTGCACTTTACGCACCGAGTGAAATAAATGAAATTATACCGCAGTTCCTGCCCCTCGATTTTTCACTATTACGTCCTAGGATTACCTTTGTTTATTTATCCTAATTTTAGATATAATTATGTAGAGAATTAAGTAAATGACCATTGGTTTATTACTAACTCGATAATTTACTGAAACAATTTTTTTTTATAAAATATGATACTCTGACAATGTTTCAACATTTATTACTTAAAACATTTTGTCATGTAACTCTGCCATACAATTCGTTTTTTCATTTAATCCTTTGATATATTTTCCAAATTTTAATGTCTTGTCAATATACTGGGTAAGTAAGAACGCGCAGGTGTTACGAATTTCTGCATGAGTGACAGAAATTGCGCTCATAAACTGCGGCAGCAGTGTTCGCAATCGGATACACGCGGGGGTCACAAACTACGATATGGGTGGTCACTACAGTGTCAGATACCTCGGCAGTAGACAAGCATTATTAGATCAATATTTTTTTATAACAATTTTCGATTATTTGATTTGCACAATAAGTGAACCTCATTCAGAAGATTTCCATGCACGTATTGAAATAGTTTGTTTACAGACGATATCACGTGTTGATCATTAATAGAAAAGCGATATCGCTATTTTAAAAGTGTCACAAATTGGGCCATTCACCTTAATAATCAGATCAAAGAATTACCTAGCACTCCGATCGCATTCCCTCTGTATCTGGATCTCTTCCATGTTTCGTGGCTTGCAGATATCATTCTTCAGCACATTCGTTAATTCTATTATTACTTGTCGCTTTTTCAACAAATTCGCAACCTTACCGCACTCTCCTATCATCGTCAGTAGCATGAACGAACCTTTGGCAAATTCTTCGGCATTCGTAAGAGACCCGAATAGTTCTATGAATTGCAAGAATGTGAAGGTATAAATGAGAAAGGTAATGAGCGTCGTGTAAAAATAGTATAGATTTGTCTTCCACCCGGATGACCAGAGAACCGGTCGCCATAATCCGCACAATTGAAGAAGAAAAAAGTTCCAGTGCAGCGTATACATCGATGTGACGATAAATAACAATTTCTTGACCGACAAATTAAAAGAGGAAGATTTTTTTTATTGTACACTCATAGACTTAGTTCAGATGATGACCTATAGGTTTCGATGAAGAAAAAAGATACCCCCTCGTGAAATGCGATACAAACTGTCTTTGCACAGTATCAGCATCATATATTCAATAGGTAATGATAGTAAGACGGCAAGAAAATTACAGGACCATTCTGTGGAGACTACTAAATAGTAAAGGTAATAAGTACAGACCCCAACAATACGTGCATAATCTGCAAATGGAAAATACCAAATGTATAATCTTTGAAGACTAGTATAAATTGGAAAAAATATCAAAGTTGAGGTAATAATATTGCAATATAGTTCTGCTCTATCGGCTACTGAAGCCGAAGAAGGTTTTCTCTCGACTTCCATCAAATAGATTCTCTTCAGTATCCACATGTGTTTATAGCCGTCACAAGAATTAGTGTCTCCATAATCAACGAGTATATTTTGAAAGTATTTGGGATTATTGCCAAATTAAAAGTTGGACTCTAATCTATTATATACAAAATGATTATCGAATTACTCCAAGGAATATAATGAATTTGACGTTACAAATACATTCGATTACTGTTATTGGATTATTTAACGTGAAGTGAAACACGTTCTCTGCCGTTCTCTCTCGCTCCACCGTAAGACCAATGCCGCTATCTCTCTCATACTCCTGGTTCTATCGCGTGACTTTCACTTCACCTTAAGGCCATGTGAAAGATGTAACATATGAGTGCGAGAGAGATGGATGCATTTTTTAAATCAATGCCATTTAAACCCGGTTGATGTTTCGGATAACACGAAAACATCACCGGACGAGGTATTAAATTGTACATCAGCTAATGCTTTGCTTTTTCCCGAAAAGTTAACGGTCTCTGAATCGTATTCATTACCGATTTTGGTTACCGACTGAGTAGTTTCCTTAAGAGCATGTGAAAAGTTAACGGTCTCTGAATCGCCTTCATTACCGATTTTGGTTACCGACTGAGTAGTTTCCTTAAGAGCATGTCCTTAAGAGCATGTGAAACACGCTGGAGCGATGCGACGCTGACCGGTCTCGCGGTAAGGCAGGTTACCGAAAAAGTAACTCTGCCTCAAACCGCCAGGTGTCGCCCGTCGCATCTACTCTTTTCTTATTTCTATAGAAAGTGAGAGCCACTGCACCGAGAACTTGAAATTCTCGGGGCAGTGTCCCGCGCATAAGTGTCTATATACTCGGCGACTTTGCTCGCGAGGTTTTGGGAAAAGATCTATCCGCATCGGTAGCTGCTTGCCAAATTAGCTGGATCGTCAAACAAGAGCATATACACGTGGCGATATATATTTATATATTTTTTTTTATTTCACTCGGTGCGTAAAGTGCAGTTTTACGCACGCTTCCCGCGCGTAAAACTCCTCTTTCGCACCTTGTAAAATAAAATTTCGTACGATACTCGAGCAAAAAACGTTTTCAAACGTTTGCAACACTCGCCTTCGGCTCGTGCAAACTCACACTCACACTCACTCGTGCTCGTGCAAACTCGTGCTTCGGCTCGTGCTGCAAACTCACACACGTCAGAAAAAGTTTTGTCGCACTAGTATCGCTATGTACTATTATTGCATCCTCGCATCGACAGCTTACTGTCGAGTTAGCGGGATGATTATCGCGCAAGAGCATATATGCTCGGCGATGTATATATCTTGCTTCCTCATAGAGGAAGATTTGTTATGGTAAAAAAAAAATTCGAGATTTTAATGAAAACGTGTTCAGAATGTTCCACAACATCGAAAAATCACATATAGAAAAAATGTCCGGATGCGTGCGTGCGTGTGTGTGTGAATCGGAAGCGAAACATTCAAACCGCTATAACTCGAGAACGCCTCCACCGATGCGGCTGAAATTTTGCACACGACTTGTGTGGTTAATAGTCAATGTTTCTGCAAAATGTTCATCTTTTTATGTACGCTATTTTTAATTTCTTCGAAAATGTTTGTACGCATTGTAGCGCTTGCATTTTTTAGCTACCGGGCTAAAAACGCTTATACAGACAGAATATGATCACCCGATGATCCCGTTAAAATTTCACGAAAATCGGTCGAACCGTTTTAATTTTATGCCATTCTAATTTTTTTTTTAATTTCATGATTTTTTTTAAACCCATTTTTTCCGTATCAAATATTCATCTACGAATGAAATGCGTGCCAGATTTGTGATTAGCGTGAAAAAATACATGGAATTACAGTCCCGGAGCCACAACTAACGAAAAAGTTTACCAATAATTTTGTTACGTCCAACAAAACCGATAATACTGTTCCGTCCTGATCAGCATTTTCCTGCATCTACGGTAAAGGAGATTTCTCTCTCTATTACGCGTTTATCGCATGTGACGCTTTAACAGAACAGTGCCCCTTTTGAATCTAACCTTTCGGAAATTTATTCAGGGATGGGCTGAGTCTGCATGTCGAAAAGAATATAGCTCGATGATCTTATAAGG
>JAPYZC010007125.1:0-14901 GCA_030522665.1 Ichneumoninae sp. A BG-2022a | reverse complement strand
AAAACCCGTCACAGCGAATCGAATTCCCATCCCGGCTTTATCGACTCTCCGTCCACGGTCCCTCGGACTCCGTCTCGGTGTCGTGGATTGTAAAATAACAGGTATGAAATCCGACCCCAACTATGAATAAGTCCGCCTCACAGTCTAGGCGCTGTTAAGTATCGTCGTATCGTATTATTAGCTTGATGTGACTCGTGGAAAGTCCACCGATGGAAAACGGTATTTTATACATCGCCGTATGGCGAGGGCAAATATAGGTAGCCGCATCGAGCACTCGCGGTTGTAATTACATCGATCGTCGTCGGTGTCTGGAAAACGGGGCCGCGCCACAGTTCCGCAGACGGCGAGGTTGCAGTCTGGGGAGTCGTTCGAAAAATCAATTGTGCACCTCCAAAAGATTTATGTGTAATTGTTCAATTTGTGCGTCGGGGTGGGGGGGGGGGGGGAATTTTCCGCCGTCGGGTCGGCGAACGACGTGGACGGGGGAAAGCGGAGCGAGTATGGAGTAGCGGTCTGGTAGCACGTTTCTTGAATTCAAACAGGTAGAAAATTCCATCCGCTGTACCGAGGGGGAGGGGGGGGGGAAGCGTTCCGTAGAGCTCGCGCGAACGAACCATTTGAGATTTAAGGGGACTTAATTAGTTCCGGAGCGCTATAAATTCACTCCATCCGCGGGGCTTCTCTCCGCCTCGGTTTTCCACCCACGGCCGTACTTACACCGACTCTCTATTCCCGCACACTTGCACCTATTCTGCTCGCGCGTTTTCCCCAGACCTCCGACCCGACGTTCGCGGGTACTTGGCCTACGTATGTACAACCCGGCCAAAGCACTATCCGGCGGCACCGGAATAGCACTGGTTGTATATGTGGGGATGTGTATATATGTGTGCGTATATACATGTGCGTTGTACAGCGAGACACTCCAACCCCCCGGTGACCCCGAACAACGTACCGTGTAACGGTGATGGTCGCGACGACTGTGGCAACTTCAGCGATCTAAATCACGTCGTACCCTTAATTTTCGTCGACTACCGTCGGGCACAGAGACGGCGAATGGAATTAAAACGTTTTCTCTTCTCGCCTCTAAAAACCCGTCCCGTCCTCACGAAGAATTATGCTGCACGAAATAAAAACTATACGATGGAAAGGTCTGAGTGTCAAATGAAAATTGCTTCGAATTATCTTTTATGATTTTTATGGGAACGATAGTTATTTGTGATAAATAATTAATGGTGAGGATGTAATGATAATTAAAATAATGAATAATAAAAATAATGAATAATTAAAATATTTAATATTGGTAAATAATTAATATTGGTAGGATGGAAATAATTATAGTAAGAAAGCCGGTTTTTAAAATTCTGACAAAGTACTGACGAAAAGTCGTTTGTTGCAGAAATTCGTCCTCCTGTTTGTCATAGAATTTGTATTTTTTTGCAGGGGTATTAAAGCTGTTGGATCCTGCAACGGGCCGTGCATGACACGATATTAGTATGACTTTTCATCCAAGCTGGCGCGGCCCTGTTTCTCGTTTCTCTCCGCTTCGCAGCTCCGATCTCATCAGCGCCACTGTGTAACAATAATGTCCCGGCACTGCCAGCCCGACCGGACCTCTCCTGACCGACGTGTAAGTATGTATGAATAACCGGTAAATATAACAGCAGTTCGTAAATTACCAATTTAGTTGCACCGACCTAAATTAGAGGCGAATTCATTCGAGCCCCGCTGCATCGGACCGGTTCATTGCGAAACCGTGTGCGAAAACGTTGCCGAGAGAATTTCTGCAGTATTGCTGGAAGTGGAGGATGAGAAGAAACGGATGGAGTAGTCGCACACGATAAAATACGGAATTAAAGCATCGAGGCTCGATGATGCTCATGAATGTTCGCCAGCGAAGCGCCGATGCAGAACGAACTCAGTCGGTAAGAAAAACTGTAATCCTTCATTTTTTCCTGAATATTTAGGACTAAATGCAGGTTATCAGCATCCACGTCTATCGGTGATAAAGTTCCTCACAATTTGGTTTTCCTCAAAAAAAAACTTTGGCACCTTTGAAAAAAAAAATTATTTCATTTAATGTAGTAATTGCAGGACTCACATAGGGACATTGTGAACAGTCCATCGACCGGAGTCCTTCAGCCCGGGCAAATTAATTTTCATGGGTCAGTGTCAAATGTTTTTAAGCATCCATCGTTGAGTATGAAAAATTAGACTACAGTTTCTATCAAATAAATAATTAAGTAAATGAAAACTGTAATCTAATTTTTTGAAAGGTGTCAAAGTTTTTTTGAGGAAAACTTTTGGGCAATTTCTAAGTGAACATTGTAATAACGACATTAAATAAAATAAAACGATGTTGTAATCAAATATTAAATTACAGTTTTCATTATATTTTATAAAAACTGTAATCTAGTTTTGTGAAAGATGTCTCAAAGTTTTTTGGGGAATTCCAAATTATGCGCATCTTCAGGAATTATAAAAGTAGATGCCGATAACTTGCCGAAATTAGTCCGAAATGTTTGAGAATCTTGAAATATAAATATAAATATAAATTAAAAATGGAAATTATAAATATAAATGCCTTTAGTCCGAAATGTTTGAGAGCCTTGAACAAAAGTCGATTACAGTTTTTCTTACCGACCGAGTCCGTTCCACAAAGGCGCTTCACTATTGTCACCGACTGAGACCGGATAAGCCTTTGGAGACTTTTCACACCGCCTCGATTCTCCGCTTCCCCATTCCACTTTGTTAATGGTGGAGTTTCCCGGACTTTATCGAAGCTCCGACTGTACCGGATAGCAGGCGACCCGGAATCGGGAGTCCGAGTGCGGCTGAAAATATACAGTACACGCCAGAGTATGTATGTAAATGTCGAGCGTCCACCGGAGCCATCCGGTCGCTTGCCAGTCAAGTAATGAAATTTGACTGGAAATTAACCACCGGACTGGGTACACACCGACGAGAGCGAGCGGGAGCCGAAAGGGGTTGGAAGGCCGGGTGTGAGGGAGCGTTTGTGGAGAGCCATAGGGCATGCCGGACGTCGCAACGTCACACATTCGTAAACGCTGGTACAGCAGAGCTCTGCGCAACAGCATCAGCAAACCACCCAGCGCGATGCAACATCGTCAGGATTACGAACGCGAAACACAAAACTATCGCGTCCATGTGTGCGCGGTCTGCATACGGCGAAAATACACCTCGGCACTGTGGTCATGTGTGAAACGAATGTACGTCGGTTTGTCCCGAGTGTATAGATGTATCTACAGTTGTTTGAATGACGATCCCTTCCCCACCCCGCCGGTGCGTCACCTCGGACACCCACATATGCATATGAGCAACGAACGTGTGCGAAACGCCGCGAGCGTATAGATATTATGGGAGAGCGGAGCCGGCGAGGACGAACCGGAGGGATGGAGAGGAAGCGGTATCATCGGGGAAAATAATGGCCAACAGTTTCGTGATAACGATGAGTTAGCGTTGCGCTTCGGTCTCTCGCGCAACGGCGACTGATTCAACCCTCGTAGCTGTTGGTACTGTGCGGAGGTGTGTGGATCGGTGCCGGTGCCTGTGCGGCTCGTGAAACGCAAATGTTCCGGGGAGAGGAGCGTATGTGTAGATTCGCGTGGGCGAATACGCAAACGTGTTCCTATAAAGTTCGCGCGGAGGGACTATTGTTCGCGGGCGCGAGGTCGGTGGGTTTTTATTGCGATCGGAGGGCAAAGACGGAAGTGGGGGGGAGAGGGGGAATTGGGGGAGAAGGCGGGGTGGAGTGGGAGAAAGGATTTGGCAGGACGGGCGCGGGGTCCAAATAAATTTGGCAGATTTATTTATATAGAGTAAATTTGATTTCTGGGAGAGGGGGAGGAGATGCAAGAGGGATGGGGTTTCTTAGGGCATGGGGGAGCGGGGCAAAAGAGCAATTTTTTATGTTATTTAAATGTATTTAAATTAAATAAAAATTGTGAAAATTGTATGGTTTGTTTTGATATTGTTTCGACGAAGTGAATTCATTTTCTGGGTGCTGTGAGGGATTGGAGATAGAGGGGTAAAATGGAGGATTTATACTTCAAATTTTTCAGAGGGTCATGACAAAGTGTAATTCAAATGGAATCCATGGGTCCGTTTTGCTCCCCTCCAATCCTAGTCGCACGGATATTTTTCCCAGTATACCAGAAGTGAGAGAAAGAGGATGAACAAGGGTTGATTCTATAGCAAATAAAGGATCAAAATGGTCGACTTATAAAAAAAATTCACTGGGTTATGACAAAAATTGTGTCAATGAAATGAATCCAAGAGTCCGTTTTACGGCCCTGCAATCCTAGTCGCACAAATATTTTTCCCAGTATACCGGAAGTGAGAGAAAGACGATCAACTAGGGTTGATTCTAGAGCAGATAGTAGATCAAAATGGACGATTTATTTTAAAAAGTGTCACTGGGTTATGACAAAAAGTGTCAATGAAATGAATCCACGGATCCGTTTTACCCCTCTCCCGATTTTTCCCAGTATACCAGAAGTGAGAGAAAGGATGAACAAGGGTTGATTCTATACCAGATAGAGGATCAAAATGGTCGATTTATAAAAAAATGTCACTGGGTTATGACAAAAAGTGTCAATGAAATGAATCCACGGGTCCGTTTCACCCCCTCCAATCCTAGTCGCACAAATATTTTTCCCAGTATGCCGGAAGTGAGAGAAACAGGATGAACAAGAGTTGATTCGAAAGCGATGCATGTTCCGTGTACCGGTGTCGTTGTGCCCGCGTCTCCATAAAGTCGATATCGTCGTACCGTTCATATATCCGAGCATCGCGGCAGCAGCAATACGGTAAAGCGGAGTATAGAAACATACAGAGACGCAACGACATCCCGATACCGGGGAGAGGAGCGGAGGAAAAAAAAAAAAAAAAAAAAAAAAACCGTAACAGAGAGGCCGCGCGTTTCGCAATATCGGTAGTCGAATAAATTTTCCGAAACTGCCGGTGCGCGCGGTTTTCCCGTTTTTCGTGGGCAAGCACGAAGCGCGTTGCATTGCTCGCACTCTTGCGAGAGCCTTTTCGGCGTGTGGAAAAGTCGCTTGGCGAGCTCGCCGAAGGATCGACGAATCGGGTGGGGCGAGCAGTGCGGAAGGGGACTGGGAAAAATATCTGCTCGGAAAAAGACTGGCTCGGTGGGCGAACGAGAGGAACGCCACGGAGCGAGCTACGAGTCTCCAGACGCGTTTCGGCGATATTGGACCGGGAATAAATTTTTGGTTACGCCGGAAGGGCGAAAGCCCCGTCTTTCTGCATCGCGGTATTCGCTACAGACGAGAGAAATAATAAAAAAAAAGAAAAAAAAAAGAAAGAACGAAAGAAGAGCGAACAGGGAAGAGAGGGAGCCCGGTTGGTTTACCGTCCCCTTTTTTTCTTCCTTTCCTCTCTATTTCATCTCGTTCTTCTTTCCTTTTTCGAACTACTTTGCAATATCGAGTTGCCATGAATCTTTCACCGTGCCAAAGCAGCGCGGAACCTTGCCCGAGAGCCTTCGGACTTTTTATTCGTGAAAAAAAAATATTAAAAAAAAAGTTCCCGTCGAAACCTCGGCGCGGATTCTTATGGGACGATCGGAACGAGAGCGGAGCTATAGGATCTCGCGTCCCGATCTCGTTTTCTGCAGTCGGCGAGAGGGGGCCGAGGAGGGAAAGACAGGCCGTAAGTCGCACGGATTGTTTCGAGAAACCGAGGGACGTCCACGTATGCGCGCACACATGCCAGCGGGGCAGATAGAGAAATAAAGAAATGACGGCGGGGCGGTAAAGAGTGCGGAGGCCGCGAGTGTCCCCTTCATCGAATTTCATTTTGTATCGATCTCTCTCGATCGGGCGACGGCACCGGGCCGTGTTATGATTTATTCATGCTTGTTCGATCTATCTCTTACATCTCCTCGAAGCGAACTCCTAAGAACCCGGGATAATTGATGTACTACTGGCGAGGTTGTCGATGCTCTCCCGGGACTTCTCGTATCGCCGGAGCTCGAAGTATCTCATGATCCACGCGGAGATATCGTCCGGTGGCGAGATCTCACGCGCTCCTCGAGTGCACCCAGTTTTCGCGTCACAAACGCCGGCGAAGGTGCATCAGCCGCATGCTATGTTAAGAGTACCAGTGGCCGGACATGTCCCAGTCGTCGGACACTGCAGATTTGACTTATTACGAATTTAAGTATCAGGAATCCAATTTGAGACTTTTAATGTAATGTTTAATGGTTAATTGGTACGCGTGTACCAATTTCCGGACACTATATATTCGGATTTTTAACAAAATGCAAAAAACAGAAAATCATGTAGGCTTAAACATTATTTTTTACAGAAGGTTTAAGCGTACATTATTTTCTGTTTTTTTTACATTTTGTTAAAAGATCGACGATATAGCGTCCGGAAATTGGTACACGCGTTACTATACGACCCAATAATCGGACAATTCGAAGAAATTTGGTTAGCCAGCCTCCTATGCAGCTTATCGTCAGTATTGTTTCGCGTAAATATAAGTTTTCATTGATTTAATTAATAAACGACAAGTAAATTTTTTTGGTTAATATGAACTACTTGAGTTTAGTGTACCCAGTTTTCGCGCCATAAACGCTAGCGCTTGCACATCATCCGCCGCTAAGTGAACAGTACCAGTGGCCGGACACGTCCCACTTGTCGCACACTCCTGCAGATTTGATTTATTACGCATTTAAGTATCGGGAATCCAATCTGAGACATGTAATCGTATCTGCAAACATTATTTTTATACAAGGTTTAACAATTCGACCTCACGTGGTTAACCCGGGACCGGCGACAGCGTTTGGAACTGCAGGTGTGGTGAAAGCACCAGTGACCGCACACCTAAGGCAGCACCTAAGCAGTCCCAGTCTCCGGACATGCATGAACAGTCGCATTTCCGTCTCTCCTGCACACGCGCTCCGTGCGGCCACTGGGACGTGTTCGGTAACCGGGACGTTTACCTTAGTCCGTATAGATGAAACGGCGGTGCAACACGGCTCGGCTCTACCGCCAGCGGCGAAAGCGTTGTACAACGGACGCTGGTCGATAAAACCCATTTATTTATGCCCCGCGGAAGAACCTGCCAGTCAGAGCCGACCGCGGCCACTATCGACGAGCCGACTGATAGACTGCGCGAGCCCAGCACCGATCCTCTACACATATACAGTCCATACGATCGAGGGAACCATTTAAGGAATTAACCGGTGAGAATCGATCGTTTCGATACGCGCATCTCGATCCCGGGATAGCGGCGAGAATCCTTAAAAAAAAAAAAAAACAAAAAAAAAAAAAAAAACAAAAAAAAAAAAAAAAAAAAAAAAAAAAAAAAAAAAAAAAAAAAAAAAAAAAAAATTGGACTATAAAAAAGTAGTGAAAAAAAAAAGTAATGCTGGGAAGTAAATAAGGCATGACGAGCGACGGATGCAGGCATAGGAAGGCCTGGGATTAAACGAGCCGGGAGCGCGGATACGCGCCTTGTAAAACGAGCCGATAAAATTGACGAAAAAAATTATGAGAGTATGAGATAAAGGAAGAGGAGGGGGGGGGAGGATGAAGTAACGAAGGATGAAAAGAGGCCATCGCTCGTCGGGAACGCCAAGCGGAGAGGAAAAACCTGCGAGGCTCGGTGAGACCGAACTGGCTTCGCTGCCCTGGGGAACTCGACCGGCATCTCCGAGAGTCCGCAGTGGTTTCTCGATCGGCGTACGAGAGCGAGAAACTCGCCGGGAATTTATTATGGCTCCGCGTAACTAATTGTGCGTGTGTAAGGCTCGGCTTTACGTACACCAGTGTTACCTGTATTTATCGGAAAAAAAAAAAAAAAAAAATGGTACTCGTCCGTATAATAATGCCGAGTGTAAGGTGTAGCGTATAATGCGTCAACGTCGGCAAAGTCGCGAGGGACAGTTGTTCCGATGCGCGGATCAAAATGTTCGAAGGTGCCGAACGACTCCGCTCGTGGAACAACTCTTGTACAGCGATACGCGAGCTGCCGAGGAAAAATGGTCGAGGTTGTATCCACTCGTGGATACCGATAATTTCGCAATTAAGTGAGACATAGCGGTGCGCGCGCGCGGTGGACGGGAAAAAAAAACGCTTGTCGTTAATTAGAAATTGCACACTCCATCGAACGAGTTTGTAATCACCGGGTAGGTACAAGGGAACAAAAACCAAAAAAAGGAGAAAAATGAACAGGCGATAGAGCACCGGTATAATTGCTCTCGGTCGGATATCTCGGTGTCACGTGTCTTTGCTACTTTCATAGCGCCAATTAATTCGTCGGCTGTTCGAGGGGGTTTCGATGACTGGGAATTTAAATATTTTTTTTTCTGGGAAATAAACGATGCGTGCAAAAACGAAGCTGTTAGTTGCCGGTGATGGCGGTTGGTTCGATGACGTTCTCTGGGAAAAGAGGATAGTCGTAAACTAACTTGGCGAGATTGAATTTCCTGCGTCCGCTCGAACCGGGCTCGGTCGGTAAGGAAGCTTTCATTTTTTTTCTCTGTGCTGCTGAACTTTTCTGAGATTAAAAAAAATCGTTAGGATCTGCTCGGCTGTTCTTTAATTATTGTTCTATCTATAGGCTGACTTAGGTATTATCTGTGCCTGCTGTATACACTGTAAAAATAAATCGTAAATTTAATGTACCGAAGCTTTTAATTTGCTAACATTACTCATATTAATAAAACGTTAATGTACTTTGCTTGTAAAATAAATATACCAGATATTAAAATTACAAATGTTTTGCATGAAAATTACAAAAATGTTAATGAAAAATACAAATTTTAGTGTAAAATTGCAACGCACATGTGTTTGAAATTTCAGAAACGGTTTATGTAAAAAAGCTTCCAATACTGTTAATTAATTTTCAAACAAAATTTTTTGCAGTGTAGTGATATTGGCCTCTTATGTACTTACATATGGGGCATTCCATACCATTTCGACCGGGGTCTAACCTGGAATTAGCACTCAAAAGCACGCAAATTTTTTGAAACTGTTTATAATTGAATGTGCGACATATAAAAATGTGAAAGAAGGGTCAGGATGGCCGAGCGGTCTAAGGCGCTGCGTTCAGGTCGCAGTCCACTTCTGTGGGCGTGGGTTCGAATCCCACTTCTGACAAAATTTTGTTGTGTGGGAAGGGGATTTATATGTAAAAACACACCAGTTTATATACATGAAAATAAATCTACACTACTAAAAATCTGAAGAATCATGTGTCATATATTTTTTAAAATGCACCTTCTATTTTTTTCTAATTTTTTTCAAAAAAAATATATATTTCCATATACATGGAAAGAAATCTACACCAATAAAAATCTAAAAAATCATGTGTCATATATATAAAAATCAGTTCATTATGGGTTATCGCTTGACCATTTTTGTATGCAGCACTGCATTTTCGGACATTTTTGTCCAAGTAACTGCGAGTATCGGTGTGAGTGTCCAATCGACATGAACGACTATTTATGTAGATAGATATTCTCCTGTGTTTACTGGAACGGCTCTGTACTAATATTTATCTTAAGATGTGCTATTTTCTTGCCTGGTCCTCAGGGGATTTTTCTCAGATTTATCTCAGGCCTCGATAAATTTAATCTGTCTATCGTTACGACCGAGCGAGATCTACAACACGCCCGTTCGATTTTGGAGCGTATATTATTAATGACGATCACACAATTTATCTCAAGAACGAACTGTCAAACGTCAGCTCTCAGAAATTCCGATCAAGACTCTAGTCACCACGTCAATCGTTAATCTGTAGGTTTGTCACTCGTCATACCATTCATACAATCTACGCAATATCAAATGTGTCTCAGTCAATCCTAATCTCCATATTCATTACACTATCTATTGGACAAAAAATTTAAAGCGAAAGCGAAAAATCGCTCAATCAAATGTCAAACAAGTAGTTTCACGGAGGAAGCGAAAGTTGTTTTCCGAAAAAGACACGAAAAGCGCGCGCCTTGTCTTCCTATCGCTGGAGCAAAGTCAAATGTTCACTGTAAAAAAATTTCGCTTGAAAATAAATTAACATTATTGGAAGCTTTTTTACATAAACCGTTTCTGAAATTTCAGACACATGTAAGTTGCAATTTTACGATAAAATTTGTATTTTACTTTACAAGCAAAGTACATTAATGTTTAATTAATATGAGTAATGTCAGCAAATTTCAAGTTCCAGTACATTAAATTTACAATTTATTTTTACAGTGTTATCGAAGATCGTACTTTGTGCGTGATATAAAAATCCAAAAATAATAAATTATTATCGGCCATTATTATCACCAGCGCCACATAATTTTTTTATCCGATTCAGATAAAAATAGTAAAAAAAAAATCACCGCAACTGGAAGTATCGGTGAGCTACAAACAGCGCAAAAGAATGAAATCTCGGGAGAGACGTAGGAAAAACGACGAGCCCGATATAGCCAATCGCCGTCGCTGTCAGTCGTTGATAGCCCCTGCGGGATAAAGCCCCGTGTATACCAGTGTACATAACGAGGCGCCGATAAAGGCCCCACAGCGCAGCCCGAGCGAGACCGAAAAAGAGGCCAAAAAAGAATGCCAAACGCGAATAAAAAAAAAAAAAAAAATGAAAAATAAATAACAAGACGATCGCGATATCGCGCGGCGCAAGCCAAGAGTGGCGAGAGTGAACGAGGTCGTCGCCGACGACTTTGTATTTGAACTCGTTGAGTATCGCGGGAGAGAGCAAAGAGCCAGTCGTCTCGCTCTCGAGAATCGGTCATAAATTAATTCCTCGCGGCTCTAATTGACACGGTTCAATCCGTCTCTCTTCGCCGCGCCTTGCCGAGCCGCGGATTCTCTCCGTCCGTTCGCGTTCCCGGCGCTGCGACGTTCCCGCGGGCAACGTGAAACTTTCGTTTGCTTATCGAATTTGCTCGGAGCTTGCAGCGTCTCGAGACTATTTACACCTCCGCTCGCGATACACAAGCCAGGCAGCTTCGAGCAAACATCCGCGTTTCGTTATTTCATCATATAATACAATTCTCGGGTCTATTTTTATCGCTTCGCTGTACATTTAGACAAGTGTTATCTTACCGTTATCTCTTCTAACCCATTACGCGTCCTTTTGCGCACTCGTGACCTAAGATCCTAGTTCGCGTCGGTTCGTCTTTTATCGTTCTTCTTATTACACTGAGCGCTGTGCACTGTTTTAAAAAAGAATTTAATTTGAGGTAGCGGAAACCGGTACATTCAATCTTCATGCGAAAACTGGTACATTCAAATTAATGTGCAAATAATCATGAAAAGTCAATGGACTTTTAGAGTGAAGTCGAAATAAATTATTGGAATTGAAGCAAAAATACCCCCGGATTTGAAGGGTTAAAATAAATTATGGGTATTAAAGTACTTCTATAGTAAAATTTAACTAAATTATTAAAAGTGAAGTATTTCCAAAGTTTTTAATATACTGTGTGTCGATGTTTCGTCACAATTGTGCACGAAATTTAGTAAACCGGGTTAGGCATTAAAAACTTCCAGTGCCAGTACATTAAAAATTTCAAACAAATTTTTTTTTTTACAGTGAATACCAGACATTTTATTGAAGATCTGGCCGTTCTTTAGGAAGATTTCCTGTAAGAGGCGAAAGCTCGTTTCGATGCTTTCGAAGCGTTCGAAGGCTCCGTATCGAAAAACGCATGTTTGGTCTCGTCAAAAAGACCCCTGGACTTAAAGGGTTAAACGACATTATGGGAATCAAAATACCTCTATAGTAATATTAAACTAAATGATTAAAAGTCAAGTATTTCCAAAGTTTTAAACATACTGTACGTTAATGTTTCATCACAATTATACATGAAATTTAACACACCACTTTGTGCATACAAATTTTCAGTGCCGGTACATAAAAAAGCTTCCTCTATGAGGATGCAAAATTAAAAAAAAAAAAATTTTGTACTATATATTTGTGTTTTTACTACAACAGACGTTGTATTTAAGATCTGACCGTTCTTTAGGAAGATTTCCTATAAAAGGCGAAAGCTCGTTTCGATGTTTGGTCTCATCAAAAAGATCGACGGACTTGAAGGGTTAAACTGAATTATTAAAAGTGAAATATTTCCAAAGTTTTAAACATACTGCACGTTAATGTTTCATCACAATTATACATGAAATTTAATACACCACTTTATGCATACAAATTTTCAGTGCCGGTACATAAAAAAAGCTTCCTCTATGAGTAAGCAAAATTTCAAAAAAAAATTTCTTTTACACTATATATTCTAGTTTTTACTACACAGACATTGTATTTAAGATCTGGCCGTTCTTCAGAAAGGTTTCCTGTAAGAGACAAAAGCTCGTTTCGATGCTTTCGAAGCGTTCGAAGGCTCGGTATCGGAAAGCACGCGAACGCACAGCGCCCTAGAAACCGACCGTTCCGCGTTGCTCTCGCAGCTCGGTTCGTTTCTGCGTTTCCGTTGCTCCGGGACTCTTAACAGCCGAGACGGAGAGCTATATGAGGAAACTATAGCTGACGAGAGCGAAGACAAGACTATTTCCTGCATCGAGTACTCCGCGTCCCTCGGCGGAGCGAGGGAGAGAAACACGCCGTGGACTTCTCGTTGGGGTGCTGAGAAGTAGTAGTGTGGCAGAAGTAGTAGAGATCCGCCGAGACGGAATGAGTAAACGAGGCGTGAACGTAAACGACCTGCTGGGCGGCTGTCGTTCTGGTGTAATGCCAGAGAGCTTTCCGCCCCTCTTCTTCCTCGTCGTCTATTTCTCTCCTCCGACTCTTCGCGCTCTTCCGTCCCCGTGCAGTTGGAACAATCATACGAAATTCGGCACTTAAACTCCCCGCCACTCGCTGTGTCTCTTGACTCTTGTTTGATCCACACCGGACCGTGTAAACTCGAAAGTTCCACCGATGTTTTTTTTTTTTTTTTTGACGACTGCGACGATCGCGCTCTCGTTAAACTTTAGTGTTTTTGGATTCAGGGTAAAAATATAACTCAAATAATTTTTTTTTTTTTTCTTATTTTTTTTTAAGTGCGCCTGAGCGATGACGCGAGACGAACATAAGTTACGATGTTTACGCGCTCCGAGACGTGTGCCTCGAGGGCAATAAACACGGCAGTTCATACAGGTTTATTTTTTCGCCTCTGATATTCGACACACGCCAAAGATTCTTTTTTTTCTGGAATGAAATTTTTTGAATATCCATCGATGGACGAAATTACCGGTTTTAAAAATGTTGCTCCACGGGAAACGATTTAACAGTAATCTTTGCCCAGGAAAAACCTCGCTTTTTTCGCTGTTCGTACGCGCCCCTCAAACACGCCAAAGATTCTTATTTTCCGGAATGAAATTTTTTGAAAATCCATCTATGCACTAAATTATCGGTTTTAAAAATGTAGCTCCACGGGAAACAATTTAACAGTAATCGTTACCCAGGAAAAACCCCGCTTTTTTCGCTGTTCGTACGCGCCCCTCAAACACGCAAAAGATTCTTTTTTTCTAAAATAAAATTTTTTGAAAATCCATCGATGGATGAAATTACCGGTTTTAAAAATGTAGCTCCACGGGAAACAATTTAACAGTAATCTTTGCCCAGGAAAAACCTCGCTTTTTCGCTGTTCGTACGCGCCCCTCAAACACGCCAAAGATTCTTTTTTTCTGGAATGAAATTTTCGAAAATCCATCGATGCACTAAATTACCGGTTTTAAAAATGTAGCTCCACGGGAAACAATTTAACAGTAATCGTTACTCAGGAAAATCCTCGCTTTTTTCACTGTTCGTACGCGCCCCTCAAACACGCCAAAGATTCTTATTTTCCGGAATGAAATTTTCGAAAATCCATCGATGCACTAAATTACCGGTTTTAAAAATGTAGCTCCACGGGAAACAATTTAACAGTAATCTTTGCCCAGGAAAAACCCCGCTTTTTTCGCTGTTCGTACGCGCCCCCTCAAATAAACTCGTATACGCCCCGCGGTACGAGTATCGAGCTTCGCGCTACCGAAAGAGAAATAGATGAGTGCGAGCTACCGCTCGCGAAACGCGTTCGCGTTTTTTTTCATTTATTTTATCTATATAATATACATGTATATATATATATATATTTTTTTTTTATTCCTCTCGATGGCGACGAGGCGATACAGCTCTCAGGGGAGTCTATAGATATAACGCGCCGGGTCGTACCGGTACGAGAGCTCCTGGATTCGCCCGTTGGAAGGGCTGTTTTATTATGCAAAAGCTCTCGGCGGCAGTCGGGTCGTTCCGCGAGTACTGCGGGGCGTCGTTGCATCCGCGAGTGCACTGGAGCTTGCACCGGCAAGCTCCTATACACACACATCCACACACACATGTATTTACATACACATATACATACACACAAACATATATGGAAAACGAGAAGGAAGGAGTGTGTGGCTGGTCAGGCCAAAAGAGCGAAAGAAAGCTAACGGTCTGGGGGTGTGGGGGAGGGGGAGGGGGAGGGGGGAGAAGCCTCCGCCCCCCGAATCGCCTAAATACGGGCAGCCATTTTGCGATAAACTTTTTTCAGCCGTTTCCCTCGGCGTCGGGGCGGGCGGAGGGTGAGAGGGTGGGGGGGAGGGGGGCTTGCTGAGGACCAGGGTGAGAAAGACCGAGGGGGAGAGCGCCGGGAGTGACTGCGAAGCTTCAGCCGGAGATAAAAGGAGGGAGATGAAAACAGCGAGTGAGATGGAGAGGCTTCGAAAGAGGGAAAAATATCGAGGAAAAAAGAAGAGGGTCGGCAGAGAGGTGCAGTTAGGGAAGTGAGGGTGATGCGGACCGGTATGCCGAGGTGGGGGGGGGAGTAGAGGGATGGAATGAAAGCGCCGAGAGAAAAAGTTTGGCCGCGGTCTCTCGAAGCTTTAAGGGGGAGGA
>JAPYZC010007124.1:0-14919 GCA_030522665.1 Ichneumoninae sp. A BG-2022a | reverse complement strand
GCACGTAAATAAACCATATTCCGATAAACACATTCATAGTTCGCGGTGTCATATCGATTAGCCAATGAGAAACAAGAATCCTTTTTACTCCCGACTGCCAGCGAGAAGCCCGGAATTGTTTATAATCGTATTTATTCGTGTTTTTATTTTTCCGTTATCACTCGTATCGTTTCGGGACAAAAATTCTTTTCTCATCGTGGGAGATTGGTACCGTTGATACGATTTTTTTTCGGTGATTTAGCGTTAGGATACTCGAAACTATATACTAGGAAATAAAATATATACTCTGAGCTTCCGGCCGGGTCGGAGTCGGCCTCGGCTGCCGCTCCGGTAATTACCGAACGGTGGAGAGGATAGCTTGATCATATGTGGATAGTATTTGTGCAGAGCCTCGAGAGGAACCATCTGCTCCCGGCAGTGGAGGGGAAGTCTGCGAGGTGTGCAAGTGTGAAAACGAACCGCAGGCAATCCATGCAGGCGCGAATGCACCGATAATGCGCTGTAACGGCCCAGCAATGCGTACACACTGAGTACAATGAAATCGTTCGAATTACCAAAAATCGCGATGACTTTCACGCTTAAAGTTGTCGTTTGATAACAAAAATTGTTTTCTAGGCGGCAGATTACGTCGATATGTGACAATATCTGAAAAACATAAAATGTTTAATGTGGAAATATATTTGGTATAAAATTACATCAAATTTTTCGTGAAAAATATATTTATTTATAAAAAAACCGCTATATATACAAACCGCTGAAAACGTAATACGCAAAATTAAACACCTATCACATACAATATACCAGAAGTTCGAAATAATGAACAACGAAGAAGTTGACTGAATAAACTTGTGTCAATTACCCATTCACACTACGTAAAGAAAAATAAATGTTCATGAATAATGTTAAATCCGTGGCTAAGAGACTTAGGTCGATGGCCAATTGGCAATATATTTATATTAGGGTGGTTCACAAAAAGGACATTCTTTTTTAATTTTGCTCCCACTTTTTTAAAGTCTAGATTTCGATCGCAAACTGAACCTCGCAAAATATTCTAAGGGGTGCCGCATTGGACGTTTGTACCCAAAAAATGCGGCACCTTTTAAACTTAATAGTCAACGACCGCCTTTCGCGAAATGTTTTTTTAGATCAAAATATATAATTGTACGGGGTGGGAGATTAGCTTTTTATAATTTTTTGTAGTGAACCCAAAATACATATTTTTAATATATATTTTTTTGCGTCTTTTGTGTTTAATACAAAAAATGGCAAAACGTTAAGCTCCCACCCCATAGAACTATACATATTAATTGATTTAAAATGCCGCATTTTTTGGGTTAACCGTCGAATGCGGCACCTCTTAGGATTTTTTGCTTGGTACCCCCTTTTGTGAGGTTTAATTTGAGATCAAAATCTGTACCCTAAACAGGTGGGAGGAAAATTTAAAAAACAATGGCGTTTTTGAAACACCCTAATTTATATTCTCATGCATGACAACTTACACTATGTAATGGTATGTACAAAAAATTGTTCCGTCTGGAATATTATCATTAAAATCCACTACTACTACTACTATTATTATTATTATTATTATTATTATTTATTGTAACTAGGGTGTGAAACTCTGTAAGTATAAAAATGTTTATACATGTATTAAACGACACGCAGAGTTGGCGAATATAGATAGTAATAGGCTTAAATTAGGTAGGTAACTATACTATTAAGTATATTAAAAAAAGTGTGTTTTCGCGGATGCTTTTTTCCATGGGGGTTCCATTGCCGCATTCCGCAATCACCGTGGCTACCAATAATAATTAATGTAGAACAGCGTCTCACGCTGGTGAATTCGTTCCCTCGACGGCACTCCGGTGTTCAACCTTATTCTTCTTCTTCTCCTTCCTTGGCTCAATTAAAACAACACTGAAACTTTATTCGGCTCATGAATAAAGCGTGTTATATTTTATACATATATATATGTATACATACAGAGAGTTGCTCGGAAGCATTTTGGTCTGCCGAGAGTCGCTCATCATCGCGATGCAGACTTTCCTCGTATAATTGATGCGCTTTTTCTTTAATAAGATTCCGTAACAACTTGCCGAAGTGTTTTCGTCGCGGACATTAGAGTGGAAGCTCAGCGTTGAGTTCTGGTCGACGGTTGGGTTTCCTTCACGTTAATGTGCTCCAGGAACCGAGCTATTCCGCAGAATCACTGCTAAGCGGGACGCGACCCCGTTGAGTTTTTGTTCACCGCGAAATTTTCACCGCCATTCGAGCATTCCCTTCCAGTTTTCGGCAAATTCTCCCAGGCGGAGAGTCGGAGGGACCCTAAAACGGCGGAGAGAACGAGCGAGCATAGTCCGCTCCCTACGATGCAACAAGGCATCCCGTTTATTGCGCTCAGAGTAATTTCTCGGATGACGTGTGTAAACTATAGATTTTTCCCTTCGCGGTCTCGAGATAAAAATTTCCAGTTCCGGAAGCACAGCTTTGTGTAACAACTTTATGTGCTAACTGCGCAGGGAAGATTCCAGTCTCACTTTGGACATTTTGTGACATTATGTCGTAACTCTTAACTCCGAATCGGTACGACGAATTAATTTGGGAGATGCAACAAGGCATCCCGTTTATTGCGCTCAGAGTAATTTCTCGGATGACGTGTGTAAACTATAGATTTTTCCCTTCGCGGTCTCGAGATTAAAATTTCCAATTCCAGAAGCACAGCTTTGTATGACAACTTTATGTGCTAACTAGGCAGGGAAGATTCCGGTCTCTCTTTGGACATTTTGTGATATTGTGTCGTAACTCTTAACTACGAATCGGCACGAAGAATCTATTTGGGATTTGGCACACTTTGATTTTGAAAATGGCCCCTTTGTTGTAAGCTCCCTACAATGTAACAAGGTATGCCGTTTATTGCACTCAGAGTAATTTCTCGGATGACGTGTGTAAACTATAGATTTTTCCCTTCGCGGTCTCGAGATTAAAATTTCCAATTCCAGAAGCACAGCTATGTATGACATCTTTATGTGCTAACTGGGCAGGGAAGATTCCAGTCTCACTTTGGACATTTTGTGACATTGTGTCGTAACTCTTAACTACGAATCGGTACGACGAATCAATTTGGGATTTGGCACACTTTGATTTTCGTCGTGCGGCTAACGACGAAAATGGCCCCTTCGTCGTAAGCTCCCTGCGATGAAACAAGGCAAGCCCGTTTATGGCGCTCAGAGTAATTACTTGGTTGACGTGTGTAAACTATAGATTTTTCTCGTCGCGGTCTCGAGATAAAAATTTTCGGATCCCGAAGCACAGCTTTGTATGACAACTTTAAGTGGCAACTGGGCAGGCAAGATTCCAGTCTCACTTTGGACATTTTGTGACATTATGTCGTAATTTTTATCTAGGAATTGGGACGACGAATAAATTTAGAATTTGGCACACTTCGAGAGACAGTCTTCATCTGCATGTAAGAAAATCTCGGGACCCCCAGCCGCAAGATTTCTCGGTCCCGGGCTACGGCCAACGAAATGTCCCAGTAACAGGATTAAAGTGTTTCCATTCCCACGGAACAAGTTACTCCGAATCTTAAATAAATTTATCAATAACGGGAACAAAGACAGTTAAATCCGCCCGATTGGTCCGTCATCCGTCCTACGAAGGAAACTTTGTTCTCTTCGAGGAACTGTTAATTTCATAAATCAGTTACAGCGAAAGAACTCGTAATTGGTTCCAGCGCTCCGCTTCCAGTCTCTGCAGCGACTTCGTCTTTAGTTTTATTTTTAGTTTTCTATTTCATTTTGTTTTCATAAATAGAGCGAAAGAGTTCCAGCGAAGACGCGACGTTTCGAGTCCGGCAGTAATTCAGTTTGCAAGACTTGCGAAGGGCTTTGAGGAAATGTAGAAAGAAACAGGGACGCGCTTTTTGTTTCGACGAAGGTCTCGGATAACTGAGACATTTATTCTCATTTCAATCGGGGCTGCTTCGCCAGGATGAAAGTTAGCCCCGCTATCTCATAACCCAGCGCAGCAGCAGGAGCGGCTTGAGCAGCACAAACAACGAGGGTTCACGAGACTTTCATGCATATGGAGAGGTCGTTTGGTTCTGCCAGTTGTCGAGCTCCGCACCCGTCGGTCCTGTCCGCACTCGAGGAGCCGAGTACGGACGAGACACTGGCAGTAGTACGGCAATTCCGGGGGCAGCAACGGGTATCTGGTGCACATTCGTACACACCATCCGCGCAACCCCCACCACAAGAGCTCGCACGGTACACGGGGCATTCCACACCGAATCGGGCGCGGTCTGACCCCGGAGCTCTGTCAGTCGCTCCAACATTTTTTACATCGCTCCCCTAACTCTCACATTCATTCGGATCATTTCCGTCATTTTTTAAAAATCAACTCGATGGACTTATTATTTTTATTATTTTATTTATATTTCGATTTATTATTTGTATTATTTCATTTATTTTTTGACTTATTTATTGTTGTATTTTTTATTTAAACACGGGCTGTAATTTAAACGTTGTGGATAGTAATTTGCTAGTGATAATCTATGACAAACCGACCCCTGATTAGAATTTTTGTCGAGATTTTTTTTTCTATACGATTCGAAGATAGATGGAAGACAGCGCAGTGACGATTCGGGTTAAGCCTCAAAGTTTTTTATGTCACTGGATTTTTGGGATTTTTATCTTCCTCATGGAGGAACCTTTGTTATGGTGAAAACAAATTAGAAATTACAGATTTTCATTTAAATGTGTTCAGAATATTCCAAAACATCGAGAAATTATATTTAGAAAAAATGTCCGGAAGTATGTGCGTGTGTATGCGTGTGTATGAATCAGAGGCGTAAAAGTCAAACCGCTATAACTCGAGAATGCCTCGACCGAACAAGCTGAAATGAAAGCTGAATGAAATTTCACACACAGTATGGGTGGCTAGTAGTCAATATTTGACTCAACATTTATGGAGAAGCGACATGAAAAGTTAAATTTTCGACATTTATGAGGAAACGATATGAGAAGTTAATTTTTCAACTTTTATGCGGAAACGATATGAAAAGTTGATTTTTCAACTTTTATGTGGATACGATATGAAAAGTTCAATTTTCAACTTCTATGAGGAAGCGATATGAAAATTTAGATCGACAACTTTTATCAGGTGACGTTATGAAAAGTTTCATTTTCAATTTTTATGCGGAAACGATATTGAAAATGTAAATTTTCAACGTTAAAAATTAGGTCTCTCGATGTGCCTTTTTCAAGACATAGTATGTCAATTTTTGATTTTGTTCAATGATCCGATGCCCTTTTAGAACGATGACGTAAAAAATCGCGAACGACATCTGAGAGGTCGCGGACCAGAGACCTGGGTCGTTCTGGAATGAAACGCCCCATTTACGCGAACGTATGTACGTACGTACAAGCCCTTTCGCTCCATGCACGTAGAAAGCCACTCGTACCGTGAAATGTATTTGATTAACCGCGAGGGCTCACAGTGTAGGCCGCAGGCTAATTTAGAAGCCAACAGACCTGGTTTATCTGGCCTTCTCGGTTTCGTGCTGTACGTCATGCGGCAAACGATGGGCCAACAGCTTGCGCAAGGATCCAACTCATCAAACTCTGATATGCATTTGTCTATGTGCGATGCACTTGATGCGAAACGCCGAAGAGACCCGACAATCTGGGAAAATCGGATGTAGTTCCTACCTTACATGGACAAACGAGCGTTTTCCTTCAGAGTAAATTTATCCAAAATTTAAATACTTTCCACATTTTTTTTTTTTTTTTTTACAAAGTCTTGTCGACTTAGGTTCAACTGGATTAAAAGGGGAAAATGGGGTAAAATGGACCCTGGGACTAAATGGACGTTCCTTATTTGAGATGTGACTTCCTTTTATGTCCGGCTGAAAATTGCGAATAATCATCCTATCTACTTAAAAAGAAAAAAAAATTCCGGTCATTTCTGCTAAAAGGTAAATGCGGTTTAAAAATCCTTTTTTTGGGCTGACAAGCTCTTTTTGTTATCCAAGTATTTCGTTGTTTTCAACTAATAAAACACTAAACACGAAAGTGCTTATAATCAATAATTGCTTTTCATAGGTTCCAATATTACGAGTTTGTTGCAAACGTGTCGATGAATTTGTCGCGGAAGAATTATTCCGGGTCCGAGCGATGAGTGTCACGGTACAATCGTCAGGGCTAAATGGAGCTTCCCTATTGGAGATGAGACTTCCTTTTATTTTGGGCAGAAAATTGCCAAAAATCATCCCATCTACTTAACAAGAAAAAGCTAATAATTATCATTTTTGCAAAAAGGTGAATGCGGTTGAGAAATCCTTTTTTTGGTGCTGCCAAGGTATTTTTGTTATCCAAGTATTACATTTCTTCACCTAATAAAACTCGAATCACTTGAAGTGCTTATAATCAATAACTGCTTTTAAATGTTATGAGTTGGATACAAAAGTGTCGATGAATTTGTCGCGGAAGAATTATTCGGAGTCCGAGCGACCAGTGTCATGGTTCACTTGTCAGAGCTAATAGGAATTGGACCAATTAAATGGGGACCTTCCCTATTTTAGATGAG
Organism: Ichneumoninae sp. A BG-2022a; assembly: GCA_030522665.1. Taxonomy (NCBI): domain Eukaryota; kingdom Metazoa; phylum Arthropoda; class Insecta; order Hymenoptera; family Ichneumonidae; species Ichneumoninae sp. A BG-2022a. The sequence goes on along the minus strand of JAPYZC010007124.1, from coordinate 8,334 downwards.
ACTTTTCATTTATGTCCGGCAGAAGATGCTCGAGTTTCTAATATCTGTATTTACTTTTAAGTTTATTGTATTGTATGTTCCATATTCTGTACTCTTTTCGCTGTGCTTATGCACCTGTTCTGCTCACCTGTATTGATTGGTCCTTGGAGATTTATTCCTGGATTCCAATAAATTATATTAATACTAATGCTAAAATGGCTAAAAATCATCCTATCAAAATACCAAGAAACAAATAATAATAGTGATCATTTCTGTTAAAAGGTAAAGGCGGTTTAAAAATCCTTTATTTTAGGACTGATAAGGTCTTTTTATTATCCAAGTATTTCATTTTTTCACCTAATAAAATACTTAAATATAGATGCTTAAAATCAATAACTGCTTTTCATTGGTTCCAATGTTACGAGTTGGTTGCAAACGTGTCGATGAATTTGTCGCGAAGAATTATTGTCCCGGGTCCGAGCGATGAGTGTTACGATCCACTTGTCAGGGCAATCTTGTTATTTCTTTCCTTTCGGGAACATTCGATAAAAGCGAGGTGGGAACGTCGTTTCTGATCGAATCGCGGGACTCGAGTGTCCAGTATTGATGATGACAGTCGATGTGCCAAATTCGATAGAGCTCTGTTCGATCGTCCGGCGGACGAACTCTTACGAATTTAGGAGAACGAGGTGGCGAGACCACTGCCGCACTCAGTCCTTGTCAATACTTCATTCGTTTTCTGCTCCGCTCTCTGGACGTAATCTCGCTGTGTCATCGTGTCATTTCTTTCGCGACAAATTGAGCCCATCATTGTCCGCGGTGGCCGTTCAACTATTCATTGCGCTTCAGCGACGAGTCGCTCGGCCACGAAAATGTTCTCATCATAATTTGAGTCAAGAAATTAAGTAAATAAAATTAAATAAATTAAATAAATTAAATAAATTAAATAAATTAAATAAATTAAATAAATTAAATAAATTAAATAAATTAAATAAATTAAATAAATTAAATGGCTAAGACCGGCGAACTGGTGAGCGAAAATTCGGAACACTCCGTGGAAAACACCACAATTCTCACAATTTTTATCCTCATTTTTAGTTTTATTTATGGCGTGAAAATAAATAAGTATAAAACTACGAAAAATGTAGGAAAAATCGGAATCTAATCATAATTTTTTGAAAAATGACATTTTTTATTAGATAACAAGTTTACCGGAGTGGAACAAATGGAGAGAGAAATTTTACCAATGTAATTTGTGTGGGGAAGTTAAATAACGAAATAATATGTTTCCATCGAAGGGCGGGACGAAACCGCACAGTTGCGGAAATTCGACGATGCATTTTATCGAAAATCGGACCGCCGCATAAACATAGCTTCGGATTTCCCTGAAAGCAATGCGTTTCGTGGATACAATTTTTTAACGTTATTTCTGAATAAATTCAACCATCAAGCGCGTCTCGATTCACTATTCTTTTTCAACACTTTTTTTTATTTTTCGGTACTTCGGAAATGATTTTATTTGAAAAAAATGTATTCAAACGTTGATGCATTGAGGTGAAAAGGAGTGTCTAAGATTTTACATAATCCCGAGGCGATGCGAGCAATAACATCGGAGCAGCCGCGCACTTACCAAATTGGCCCTTCCGGTTTATTCACATTCGGGTCTCGGTCCCGAATCCAATTACATTTTTTTCAATGGCACGGATGTGCCCGCGTTTCTCTCGGTTGGTCCTGGCGTAATTATAAATAATTGAAGTTTTCTCAAAGCCCGTTGGTGCGCCGATGAAAATCTTGTGTACTAACCAGCGTCGCGGTACAAAGATGGAATCCTTAGTTCTTAATGGCCGCCCAGATAATTGAATCGGAACGCGAGACTAGGCAAGGGGGAATTAATTTTGTTGAAATTGCAAGAGCTTGTAATCGTGTTTTCCCTTGAAAGGTACCTAAAATTTAATTATTTCTTACGAAATTAGTTATTTCGACATTTAACGCGACCTTCCATCGACATATCCGTTCTATATCTATATATATTTGGGCATATATCTGCACTGATAACAAAATACTGTTGAACGAACTGAAAATTCAGATGAGGAGACACAAATAAATATGTTTTTTTTTTCTTTTGGTACAGCAAAAAGATTTATGAGTTCAATAATTTTTTGGATGATATCACGAAAATATTTTTGATGCATTGGCATAATTTGATCGCTCGACGAAATATTTATTTGAACGTGCCTGAACGAATCTTTAGTTGCACTGTTAAAAAAATTGTAAATTTAATGCAAAAATTTGAAAAAAATCATGCATATTACAGGTGCTGAAACGATTAATTTTTCATAATAATAATTCAAAAATGTTATTAACACATCGATGAGAAATAAAATTGTTCAACAAATCTCCCGGAAACCGAACTTTTTTTTATGAAAGTGTTCACTTTTCTGAATACGTATACATTTTTTCAGATTTTTAAATTTACATTGATTTTTTTATACGACAAAAACGTGTAGAAAGTCACAAAATTTAAAGTGTATTTAAAAATCTGCAAAAAATGCATACGTATTCAGAAAAATGAACGAATAATTTTCATTTTTAAAGGAGTTACGTTTCCGAGAGATTTCTTGAACAATTAAATTTTTCATAAATTTGTTAACAACATTTTGGAATTTTTATTATGCAAAATTAATCTTTTCAGCATCTTTAATACGCTTAATTTTTTTCAAATTTTTCTGCCATCGAGAAGTGTTTACAATTCCTCTCTCATTTCTCTGAAACTTATGCGAAGTGAACACCATTCGCAAGGACTACCTTAAAAAACGGCATTGTAGTTTGCCATTGGCAAAAAGTCTCCGGTACATGAAGGGGTATTTAAATTTCATACGAACTTTTTTCAAAGTTGGGTTTAACCGGATTTCTTATCTGTATAAAAATGCGTATTAAAAAAAAAACCACACAAAAAAAATCGACTTTTCGTTATAATATTGTTTTTTTCTCGACGATAGTTACAATGTTTTTTTTTGCGTGAATTGTATACAATTCGGAAAGTTCTCGGTCAGGATCTCGGCTGAGGAACATTGTCGTACCGGATGTGATGGTATCTATTTGACTGTCCGGAGCCGGTAATCCGGGGATTAGTTAAAAATTTCCGGGTACGATGTCGAGTGCGACACACATGCGCGTGTTTCCATCGACGGGACACCGCAAAAGGCAGAGCAACCGCTGCCGGCCATGTCTGGCCGAGTATCGCGTACGATCTACAACTCGAACCGTTTTCCGGTCATCCGGCCGGTGACGTACGTGTTCGCATCAGCTTGCGCGACATGAAATTTTCCATCGGAAATTGGACCGCAGCCATTATCCAATCGTTTTCTCCTGCCTATTTCGTGTCGAATAATTTCACGGACAGACGAACATTTATTTCGATAATTACAAGTCAACATTTCCTCGAGCGGGGTTGGCAAACGTTGTTTCGAGAGTTTAACGGGAATAATCGCCCGTGACGGAAAAACCGATTTGCACGATTTTCAACAATTGTCATCCAAAATTCACAACGCCCACCGACGCAGCTCGAATCATTTTTCGCCTCGTCGCCGCCCCGCTAAAAGCCGCAAGCTCCATGATTTTTTACCTCAATTATTATTTTACTCCGCACATGAAAATAACTAAATAAAATCACCAAAATATATACAAAGAATTGTCAAACAATAAAAAATATTATATGCAAAAAAATATTAGTATTAAAAACTATTAAATATAAATGATTATAAATATTATGTAGAAATAAATATTAATATTGACTATTAAATATAGATTGTTATTGATAGATTATAGAAAAAAACAAAAAACATATTTTATTCGGTGAAAAAAATGGCATGAGCCGGCTGCCGATAAAAACAGCGAGAAGTAATTTCTCTCGTCGCTTCAACGATACATTACATGAAAAAAAAAATATAGAAATAAAGTTCGAGTTATTTTTAGCAATCCAGAAAAGAATCATCAGACCTCTCCAGAGCACACATGTACCCGCCCAGTTCCCGTTGCCGGGTGCGCAGGATGAAAGAAACGAATTTCCCGACAAGTGCAATATATTGGCTCTTGCCTGCGCACCCGTTTCCGGTGCAGCTATATTGGCAGAGGGGAATTCCCTGCAATAAGCTCCGAAGCGGGATTTCATTGAAGCGAACCGATTGCCCGATGCCAGTTCTTTCTTCCTCGTGTTATCCTTGTAACGATCAGAAACCTATATATAGTTCACCTATATATATATATATATATATACATATATATATATATTATATACACACACACATACATAAACCCATCGACAGCTACAGTGGCTGAGCGGAGCACAAGGCCGGAAAATAACTTTATTTTTATGAAGGACAGGGCTACGGCGTTCTAAAGCTCGCTTAATGAAATATTAATCCGCAGCAAAGTCCCTTTAAAAACGCAAGTAAACCACGTCGTGATCTTTAATTCCATAATATTTCACGCGGTCGTTATTGCCGGTCGCTCATTACGCCGGCAACAATTTTTTGCCCAACACCGTGCCAGCCAACAAACATTTTATTGCAACGAGAAAAACCGCAGGCGGAAGTTATAAAGCCCGACCATAAAAAGGGCGAGATACATAACAATTTTGCCGACGAAAGCGTCGTTACGCCAAAGTTTTTACGTCGTTTATCGTGCGGATTCGACGAGTAATGCTCCGTCGGTGGTGTTGATTTTTGTGTCGGAATTTATTTTTCCTTTCCCGTTAAAGGGGGGCGTTATTGAAAAGGAGGATTAAGCGAAATACGAGATCGGTTCGTTCCAGTGGCGTTGTTTCCGGATATACCGGCAAACAAACCGGGAATGAGTTAGCGCGATGTGCGAACGAGGTCTTGAAAGAGGGATCGGGAAAACCGGTCACACGGCTTCGTTTCAGAAACGGGAGGAGGGGGGGGGGGGTGCAAAACGCTGTTTCGAATACGTGTATTTGGGCCACTGATCATTCCGGTTTCGAACGCAATTTACGCCCGGAAATAGACAGAATTCGGGACAGTGGTCGAAACACTCGAAATAGATTTTCCGTTAAGTAGGCTTGGTTTGCCTATCGCGCGATCAATGCCGTTTCCGAAATTTTCCGATATGTATGTAAATAATCACCGGAAAGAGAATTCCCGTCGGTTGCAAAATTTTTTGGAAAAAAAATAAATTGATTATTCGTTGGTGGCGTTCAGTCGGCTGATCGAATTATTGATCGTAATTTTTTATAAATCGGTGGTTTCTTTTTCTTTATTTTTTCTGCTTTCGGCAAAAGACTCACCGATCTTGAATAACTGAGCCACTACATCCAGAAAAAAGTTTATTCCGATCAAAGAAAATTCATTGAGGACGAAGAAAAATGTTTTCTTGCTTCATAACTTAATAGAGCATTTATTAATTTCTAACATATTTATTTGTTTGATAGTATTATTTTTATTATTTTATTTAATAACGTTTATTTGGATCTTTTAAACATATATTTATGTCAAATAATTTTTTTTTATTTCGTTACAGACTGTTACTTTGGTCGTATGGAAATAATATGATATATGAATGACGAAGAAATGAATTTTTTGATGAATAAGTAATCTTTTCGACTTGTGCTTCTGTGGTACTCGCGCGGCTCTTGCGACTCACTTTACAGCGTGCGTATAAAGTTCGCTTTACCGCCCTTGTATCGCACAGTACTATTATAACACTGTGAACCGACTGCATCGATTTCGAACCCTGCACATTATAGTATAAAGTTATTAGTACGATTTTCCTACATGATAATACAAGATTCAATATGTTCTGTCGCTTGCCCGGTGCGGTTTATCATATACAGGTAACATAGAGATCCAAATGTACATTAACCCTTTATAAGTCATACCTCTAGCCCAACTCTTAGGCGCTACTGTAGCAACGCCTGGCTCCACTTAGGGTTCGTTAGTGCTGTTTCGACACGGTTTCAGGCGGTGTGACTTATAAAGGGTTAATATGGCCCCTTTCAAATGATCACTTAAATAACCGATGTATTGACCTGGCTATATTTACACGCGGCGCTCGGTCGTTATTAGCTTAATTGACCGATTTAATTACATCAGATCCACTTTTATTTTTCGCTCGTGTCAAAGAACACCCGAAGAACTTAAAACATTGTAAATTCTGACTCTGCAATTCTTACCCGCGACATCAGCTCTATTTCTCACCAATCTTCACGCTCCAAATTAAGTTGTCGAACCTCATCGATTCTCGTTCTCTGGATGAATGTTTATTAGATTCTTACTTTTATTTATAACACTGTCAATCGATTCCGCCGACTTGGAGCTAATTATATTACATTAGAAAGTTATTAGTTCAATTTTCCTACGCGATAATTCCAGATCCACGCTCAGCTTTCTTCTGTCCTGGGCGGTTAACCATATACACGTAACATAAATATGCACACGGAGAGAATTTTTTGACTACAATCCCTATAAAATGGTGGGAGAGAACCAAAGCATAGAGAACTCAAAATAATCCGGGAATTTAGGGATTTTCCCCATACCGTTCAGTGATAATGAATTATACGTGTGAATTGGAAATGTACGTAGGAATCGTTTTGAAATCTACATGTTATATTGAAGTCGGCACTGATTCTACAGAAATGTCCATATCGTCCGGTCAAATTCACCACACGGCTGTTTATATATTGGCGCGCCACTTTATATTATATTGCAACACTGTACTAGATACGCCATAAAAATATGGAAAGGGAACCCAAACAGCACAGCAAACTCAAAGTATTCCGGCACTTTAGGGAACTACCCCATACGGTTCATTGAAAATGGATTATACGTGCGAATTGAAATTGCACGTGTGAATTCTCTCCACACATGTTATGCATACATGTTACGCAAGTCGCCACAGATTCTACAGAAATGTCCACATCGTCCGGTCAAAATTCACCACACGGCTATTTATATATGGGCGCGCCTCTTTAGGTTATATTGTAACACTGTACTAGATTCTATCTATTGTAACCGAAAAAATGCTATACTCATTAAATCCCGCACCTTCCAAAGGATTTCTATATCTACTTTATTATTATTATATTATTTATTATTTATGTATGCTTACCGCACACCCTATTTCTACCTCTTTCAATCACTAAGCAACTCCCCATGTCTATCCCTTTCACCCACCGAGCTAATCCCTATCACTATCTCCCTTTTCTCTCCCAGCACGTGCCACCAGAAGCTTATGGCTTCTTCTGGCTTTGGAGTCATCTCCGGTCACCTACTAAAATCCCTCGTCACGCTACTCTTGATGGCAATACCCTCCTCATATTCTTCCTCATATTCTTCCTCATACTCTTCCACACGAAACCCTAAATAATTTCCTCTCTCTGTCTCGCTAGGAAGAACGATATTCTATCCTCCTTCCACACAATTATCTATCTCATGCGGTCCCACTCTTCCATCCGTAAGGAAAACATTTCCCCTGTCTCTCTATCGTAAAAGAGTAATTCCTTCACGCTCAGTCACTAGTAAGCGGCGATCATTTCTATCCTTCTCTCACACACTTTTCTATCCCATATACAATCATAAACAAAAGCATTTCCTCTCTTTCTAAATCGCAAAGGAATCGTTGCCTCTCTCTCTCACTCGTACGAGCCAATCTTCTGTCCTTCTATCTCACACGCTCAAGCTATCTCTCTTTCTTCGAATATACTTTAATGAATATAGAGATGAGGATGGACCGAGACAAACGATATTCCATAGATAACCGGAATAGCTCGGTATGACAAATGACAAACGGACAGATTATCGATCGACCAGATGACTAGAGTCTTGATCAGCCTTTCAGAGAGAAATGTCGTTTGACGGTTCGTGTTCGAGATATTTAGCTACGATTGTACTAATAATATCCGACCCACAACCAAATACGCGCGTTATTTATTCCACGAAACGGTAACGATTCTTATAGTCTTTTTAGCATTAGTAACGTAGGGGTAAGACTGGTAAGGTAAAGCGAGACTACTGGTATTTACGATAACTCAATTATGGTCTTCACCATTCGAACGAACCCTTCGTCGGTCTGGACGTAACACCACCCCAATCGGTATCTCAGTCGACTCCATCGATTTCTAGCTCTACATACAATACCACACTGAGAAAAAGGATAGTATTTTTTTTACCGTACCAATAGTTCCCAAAGGGAACGTCTATATAGATAGTTTTTGATAATATATATTCACTGTAAAAAATATCTGCATCGAAATTAATGTACTTGTATTGGAAGCTTTTATGCATAACCTAGTATATTAAATTTAATATACAAATGTTGTGTAAAATGAATGTACGGTAA
>JAPYZC010007122.1:0-14705 GCA_030522665.1 Ichneumoninae sp. A BG-2022a | reverse complement strand
TTGCAACACACATGTGTTTGAAATTTCAGAAACAGTTTATGTAAAAAAGCTTCCAATACCGTTCATTAATTTTCAAACAAATTTTTTTTACAGTGTACAAACTTTTTATTACTGTGTACAATGGCTGAAATGAATAATTATTAGACTTCGAAAATAACAAAGTTTGGCTAGGGTAAAAGTGGTGAATATGGCCCACCTCGATTAACGCGTAAATCAATGATATATGGACCGGTCCATATTCCCCACATTTACCCTAATTATAATATAAGAGTATCGCGCAAACAGAGACGGGTTGAAGGCCAGCTTGTCGACGTGAAGAATTACTCTTGCAAGCCACTTAGATGATGAACGCAGACCGACTAATTTTGATGGAGCTAATTGCCGTGAGGCGGCCAAAAATGCTGAGCTCGCACGCCGCGCGCGACCATTAAAAAAGACTCGATACGTGAGAAGTAATAAAAGCAGACTCGCGTCTGGCGCGAGCATAAATGCATTGCAGAAAGTTGATATTTCCGTCCGGACCAGGAATCGAATTAGAATAAACGTGCAAGAGTAATGTGATTAAAATTAAATCGAGCGTGAGAAAATCATTCAGTGAATATAATAATTCAGCCCGAGAAATTATTAACCCAAAAACAATAGCTGTGAGAGGCAGAGTGTAACAGTCTCGAAACGATAAGTGAGAAAAAGAAGATTATCCGCCCCGTTATCCGCCTAATTTTAGTCCGGAGTCAAGCGGGACGTGTTAATTCCCAAAAACCAATTGTTTTCTTTTCGTTTTGCCCCGAGCGCGCCGTTACTTTCTCATGAAAAGCTTTCGTGACACGCGAATATGTAACTTCAGCGCGAAATGCCAGAAGCACAATTCTCTTTACGTCATCTATCCGATACGAAGGTAAGCACGTAATTATCCCGCCGTAGACCATCCAGCATAATAATGCAGACAAGTGTGCGGACACAGCGGAGTCGGAAGTATCCCCGGCTTTGCTCTCTTTCACCCTCTTTTCCGTCATCCAGTTTCACCCTTCCCCATGCCGCTTTAATATACATACCACAGGGAAGGCTCTCCGGTTAGGTACGTACGCGGACTGCAGTCAAACGGCGAGGCGAGCTTTCCCCCCTCCTTCCCCTCTATCTCTGTGACCGTTCGAATTAAACCCTTTAACTGTCGCATTGTTTCTGATGGCTCATTTTCTCCTCGGTTGTGAAATTGTTATATAAATTCGTCGCTCGTCCTCGTTGAGTTCTTGCCGTTTCAGAGACAGAGACTGCGCTCCCTCTCGCGTTACGTTATTATACGTATACAAAGTCAAAAGCGGTAGACTTTTCGTTCCGGAAACTCGTTGAAAGTCCAAGCTTTGCAGTCCCACCTTCTGCATCTGACCAGTAGTGGAAATCCATCGTTGGCTCGCGCGCGCGAGCACACATAACACATCACGTCGGGATTGGCCCTTTGCGACAAAGTTGATCCAAGTCCGGAATGCTTTGGCCAAAGCTACGCGAGAGATTACACCATGGACCATGGGGCCGGTCTGTTAATCGAGGCGAATTTGCTACTGGCATGAAAGCTTTCCTGAGAATCGTTGGGGAGAGTTCGGGGTTTCGGTCAGTGTACCGACATCGGACCATTGCAATATCGACGGTGTCGTACCGCATTAGGTATGTGTCTTTCTACCTCGCAGTTATAGATTTTAGTTTAATGATTTCCGGCGAACAATGACCTGTCCCGGCCGTGCGGGGAAGGGTAATAGCCGTCCGAAAACCTGACGGGATTCCCTCGAACTCCCAAACCTCGACCGGCTTCCGAGAACTGGCACCACTCCCGCACTACTTCCATCACATTCTGCGAATTGCTCTGTGGCGCGGGTAACGCATATTCGCGAAACGGAACGCGGACCACCGAAGCCTCGATGTGTGCCAGCCCCGGCGAGCGTGACACCGTACATCGCATAGATTACCAATGTGCGTTTAGGGAGAGCGGGGTTAAATGGAACAGTGGGGCAAAACTGAGTGGGGTTCAATTTCCCGATAATTTTTTAATGCCTCATTTAGTCTCGTTTTGCTCCACTGTACCGTCTAAACGTTATTGGAAAATTGCGCTTTTGCCAGACTGTCCCGTTTTGCCTCAGGGTCCCTGCTTGATTTACACACTTTTTTTCGTGCAAAAGCGAACCAAATTATTCGCCGCCATAAGAGCCTTACATGTGTGTTGTGGATCTGGCATTGATATCTCGGCTTCCCGATGGAGGTACGAAAAACCCGAGTTATCCAGGTCAACTCGTTACAGCGCAAAAATAATTGGTACGAAATTGAATGTACTGGTAATGGGAGTTTTTATGCATAAACTCGTTTATTAAATTTCATGTACAATTGTGATGAAAATTAATTTTCAGTACATTAAAAATATTGGAGATATTTTTGTTTTAATAATTTACTTTAATTTTTACTATAAAGGTACTCTGATTCCAATAATTTAGTTAATTTCAATGAAAAAGTATATTCATTTTTCATCACATTTTTGAATTACATTTATAATTTCTTTTCCGTGTAGCGTGTACAGAGCTAAACATTTTTAAACGAATATATATATAGGGAGAGAGAGATATGTAGGGTCGAGGGAATGAGAGTGTAAGAATTATTACAATTCGAGCGAGTCGAGAAATTATAGGAGAAGGAATGAGTATGATTGGACCTTGTCCTTTCGTCTAACAGGACTCTCCGCTTGCGTGATTTCGACAAGAGAAAATTCGCGAGATACAAAATTAAAGAGATAACATTTTTTTTTAAAGTAATACAAAATTAGAATTGTCGCAAATTTCCAAGATTTTTGTCTGGCTGTTTCATTTCACCGTCAACTTTTTCTTCCGAGATTTTTTTTTGCGAAAGTTGACGGATATTGTACTTCAATACAGTCCGTATAATTCTTCGAGGAAAACAACTGACCACCGAGGAATTTATTTCATCTTTCTTCTGTACATCATCTCGAATAAGTTAAGTACAAAGACTTGTGTTTAATCGTGCAATTTTATACGACAGTAGTATAATTTTATTTCCTATGAACGCTAAATGTTTCTACGACGAAAACATCACTCACTCTCTCACGTCTCGATCTTAATATATTAAAAATATATTCTCATTTATTCTCAACTGATTCAATTATCAGGTTGCTATCTCCATGTATTATTATTAATAGAAAATAATTAGTTAAATGATTTTGAAAGATTTAGTTGCTGTGTATGTTTTCAAGGTGATATTTGAACTCGATTGTATGTGATTGCCCCAGAATTTTTCAACCGTAATTTATATTTCTTCTAATAAATTTATTTATCATAATTGTTCTCGGTTTAAATTAATCACGAATCCCGACAAAATAAATTCGCTTTCTGAGATTTTTTAAATAAAAAATGAGCATTGCACCATTATTTTCTGTTTGGTTATAATAATGATAATTCGTTTATTGAAATGACCCTTTAAATCGGGGACGGAAACCTCGCCCTTTTACACTGTAGTATTTATTGTTTTATGAATGGTCGTCGTTAACGATACTCGGCGCCGGTATTCAAAGTAATTAGTCGCGGTTAAATGTTCATAATTTGTCGGAAAGTATTTAAATACTCAAATGGTTTATTCTTTTACTATATTTTTAAGTCGGTAAGACGATACAATTGCTTTCACATATAACACGTGTGTAACTTGAATAATTATCCGTAAAGTAAAAAATCCGTAGTCTTCTCAAAAACATCCCACGACCTATGAACTCGTACATTAAATTTACAATTTATTTTTACAGTCTAAGGGTGACAATGTAGGGACCGAGAATTATCCTTCCTCGTCCGAAAAACACCTGGCTCTCGTACAAGGTTAACTAAGGCCGTGAGTTACGATTTCTCGAACACCGTAGCCAAGAAAACTTAAACGTGAGGTTTTAATATTGCACTTTGTGTTTTTGGTTTTTCCGTGAGTAGCCGCGGCCTATCATAGAGTTTCATGAAAATCCTTCGAAATACGTTACCAAGTATCGAAAAAAAAATTGTCCACAAAAATTGTAAAGGTGCCCAATAGGGCTTCTCATATTTGCCAATTAGAAAAGGTTAAAAAAAAAAATGTTGACATATCGAATTTTTTCAACGATCATTAGCGCCATCAGGTGGGACATTTCCGCGCAAAGAATATAAACGAAAATTCCAAGCAATTAAAAAAACGCCTAATTTTTTAACATCGATGTCGTATCCAAATTCTCATGGAACAATTTTTATTTTATTTTAATTATTTTGAGATATCGAAAGAAATTAATTTTTTTTTCTGTGCTCTTCACTTTCTGTACCGGTGAATAACGGCCGCGCCATCGACACGCTCGGGGAGCCGCTGGTGTCCGTTGCGACGCCAATTACCGTTTTAAAGGACCCAAGGAAGAAGGAACCCCAGTTGACCCTCCGGTGTTACCTGCGGCCATAAGTATACGTAACACTTCCGGGCCTTTAAACAATCCGAACTTCTCGAGCAACGTCTTCGTCACGGTGCGCGAGCCCGACGGTCGTTGTCGAGTTCCGGTGGTGGGACCAGCCGTGGGTCCGGCATATGAGCCCCCTGCAGGTGCGCCCCCTTTCGCCGGTTATCCGTGGGGGCCCCTTCGAGACTATCGCCGCACTTCGTTTCTTTAACGCTCGAGGCACTTTCTTAACGATAGCTTTCCGCTTGCGTGCCCGTTCGTCATCGCGCGTATGCGTGACCCGTGTCGCACACGTGCCAACGATTTCCGTTGAGCCACTTCTTATCTCCCGCGACAAGAACCCGGCCAAACCGTCCTTTCATCCTCAATGCGCAAGCGTCCAACGGCTCGTGGGACACCGGGCGAAACGACGTGATAAGATTCAAACCTGCTTGAGCTTTATCTCTACGCACAATTGACTTATTAATCCAACCGATCGATCCATCGATATTTTGTATAATACACATTGAAAAGCATTCTCGCGGCGCAGTTCGTGTTACTGCATCCTACGCAGTTTGGGTGTAGTTTGAGGTAATTCCCACCTGTGGAGGAATGAATCGAGGCCGTTGTTAAGATACAAAATTAAGGGGTACAACCGTTTATCCACTCAAAGGTAGCAGCCAAAAAAAATAGATGACGAAAGAACATTTGGGTGCCTTGTTCGCTATGGAACAAGTCCGTCTCGTGCGCTTATTCGGTAACGAGGCACAAATGGGCGCCTAACTATTGACATCAATATGGATTCATCGATATTTTTTTATAATAAACCTTAAAATGTATTTTTTCGATGCAATTTGTGGTCTTGCATTCTACGCATTTTGGGTGCTGTTGAGTTTTTTTGGAGGAAATTCCCACCTGTGGAGGAATGAATCGAGCCCGCTGTTAAGATACAAAACGGGGGAGTAAGACCGTTGATCCACTCGAAGGAAGCAGCACGTTTCCAAGGAACAATAGACCGAGCGAATGATTGGATTCCGAGTTCATCTATCCAACGGGAAAACCCTCTTCACTCGGAAGGATCCCGGAAGACAACCCCTCGCCACGCATCCCACGTGGCGGACGCTTCTTTTTTCCTTCCCCATATCCTCTCCGCCCCAGGAACGAAAGGATCCACCGATGGCACAAGAGCCCCGTCTAATGGATGTGATGCGTCGAGGAGAAGCTATTAAATTCGGGTGGGCCACGCGTCGATGGCCGCCCACGCGCCAGCTGTCGAAACACTCGTCAGGATCCGCTTTTTCCTCGGTCATCCTCGATCTTTCTTATTTCACGCCTCATGCAGCCTCCAATTTAACTCGAACATCGGGCTGATACAGTTATGACGGGTTCTTTGGGCAATTTAGGACCGGTAGCTGCCACAAAGAATTGTTCCTGAAGATGGGAACGTCACTAGGGGGGGAAAAACTTGCATACTGTGCGGCCCATTTTCCCCCCGAATTGTGAGGAACTTTCGAGTTCTGCGTGGCGTGTTGCTCCGCGACGAAGGGAGCTGCATTGGGCCGATGTCGGGGAGGACGTGGTCGGTCGACTACGTGGGCATTTACTACCCTTGCGGAGTTACCCGGGTGAGAGTTGAGCCCGGTCTAAGCTCCGTAAGATACCGTATAGAGAGGCCAATCGAGTCTTACGTGCAATCTCGGGATTCCGTGTACCTACCGGCTTCGAGGGTGTATTGCTTAACTCTCTTATTCGACCCCTTCAGCGACGCTGTGTATAATAGAGAGGGTCCGAGATCCCAATCAAGATACGGAACTGGCATTGAAACAACGATATCTCGCCAGTGGCGTCTTATCAAACGAGAACCATCTTTATCCTCCAATAACCTTGCCGATTCCGTGGCGTACCACATATCCGCGGGGATGTATTGTACATGAGGTTTCGACAAATATCCCGACGAGGGCAAACAATGGGCACGGAGCGGAGGACAGACGCTCGGAAGACGGTCACTTCGAGACGAAATATCAGAGTTTCGAGCGTACTCAAAATATCTATACGTATATATTTTGCTACTGGATTCCGTTGTCGTAAAACCCAAACTACCAAAATTACGACAATTCAACGGATGATCGCGAAAAGCGGAAGTAAATGTAACAAAGATATTTTTGCGACATTGATCAATGAGAACGAAAAATTGAATTCCTAGAAACACTGGCTGGTACAGTTAAAAAAGACCGACAATACCGGTGAAAATGTTGACCAGTACTATAAAAAAATATAAAATTCGTATGAGATTTAATGCACTAGAAGATTTTATGCGTAAACTGGTATGTTAAATTTCGTGTACAATTGTTCGTGTCATCAGCACGGTACAGTATATTAAAAATTTTTGAAATACTGTACTTTTAATAATGTACTGTAATTTTTACTAAGATAGTACATTACCATACTAGTGCAAAAAACTTTTTCTGACGAGTGTTGCAGTCACACAACGTTGTTTTACACGAGTACCGTATAACATTTTATTTCACAAGGTGTCAAACTGCGATTTTTGCTACCGAGTGAAATAAGAGTCCTTGAAATCTAATAATGTACGTCAATTTCACCGTAAAATTTCATTATTTTTCATCACAATTATGTACATTGAATTAAATGTAATACCACTTTTGCATAAAAAATTGTAAATGCAATGCAGCGGAATGGAACTCCATTCCAGTGCATTAAATTTACAATTTTTTTTTTTTACAGTTACACTGAGAAAAGCTTACATAGTAAATAGTTCCCAGGGGGCCCGTCTACTGTTACGACACGACCAAAAATTATACACTGTAAAAAGCTTTTTTACATAAACCGTTTCTGAGATTTCAAACACATGTGCGTTGCAATTTTACAGTAAAATTTGTATTTTTCATTAAAATTTTTGTAAAATTCAACCAAAAAATTTGTCATTTTAATATCTGGTATATTTATTTCACAAGCATAGTACATTAGTGCTTAATTAATATGAGTTATGTTAGCAAATTTCAAGTTCCAGTACATTAAATGTACAATTTTTTTTTAACAGTGTAGTTGTAATGATTATAGTTAAATCAATTCAATATATACTATCGCGAACTATTCGTTATAGTAGGAAATACCATCAATTTTTCTCAGTGTAGGATACGCACCAAATTGCTAAAGAAGTGAAAAATGAATTCCAAGACCGCGAAGCGGCGGACTTGGGAAGGTAGTTTACCATTCGCGTCGAGAGTTAATGGGTAAGATCTGGAAGGACGGTATCGGGGCCATTACAGCATTGCCCGAAGCGTTGGGGGTAGCCCGAGCGTTTGTCGATTGATACACGCACTGGTTGATGTCCCGTGCCTCTGTCCCCGCAGGATTAACAGGGTCACGGTTCCACTGTGTCAGGGTCGGGCAAGGGCAGAGAGGGGATGCGTGCGCGGGGGTGTTTCCTCTCTCGCACGCTGCCTCGAACAACCCCCACGGCTCTCTCTCTCTCTCTCGACCCTCTGATAATAGTATTATGACTCGCCCGATTGTGGAAATAAACACACGATCGGTCGACGAGCTTCCAGCGAGGGGAACGCACAGCGGCAACAGCAGCAACATCATCAGTATAACACACCGGGAGCCTGTGTATACGCTATAACGCCACGCGAGGTGTCGCGACGCGTTTGTGAGCCGGGCGTCGACCAGCCAAGCTGGTTCATTAAGCCGGTTAAACGAGCATCCACGGGATAATTGCTCGCAAATCGATCGATTCTCTGAATCCATTCACCAAACAGCCGGCAACACAATACCATCGGCGACAAAGCCTTCATTCACTGAAATTATTAACTGTTTACGTGCGCGTACGTACGCGAGATCGCGCGACATGAACTGTCGCTTTCTCTATCTCCGTCATTGACTCCATCAGTCACGCGCGCTCGTTCGGTAGCGAACAAGACTGCCGAATGTTCTTTCGTCATCTATTCTTTTGGATAATCTGAGACACGAACGGGTTTGCGTTTTGGCTGCAATGAAACTGTTGATCAACTAAGGGTTTCTGTTTTTTTAATGATAAAATTTCCCATCTGTCCAAGTACATTATACTGAAGAAATATCGCAAACGATACAGGAACTGTAGCTTGGATCTAATAATCAAGCAACACATGAAAGGGGAAATTACACATGACGTTATGCGAACATTTGTAAACACAAGTTGGCTGCAGTGAAATTGTTGAGAATCGAAGGGTTTCCCAATAAAGAAATCAATCAACACACAACTGGGAAATATTATACGCGAGGCTATGCGAACACTTGTAAAAGCAAGTCGGCTTCGCATGAATTCTGGACTGGAGCCCGGGTAGCGCGGGCTGATGTGCATTCAAAACAACCTACACATCAACACTGCTGTATACTATATACAATATAGTATAAACACATATATGCGATACGCAACAGGCGTATAGCTTTCTAGGGCTACGGGCTTCCCTTGGTTGTAATCCTTGCTCGGTGCACATATCGATTATTATATTATCCTCCGGCATAACACATGTAGCCGGCGACTATTCGCGCGGAAAATTATGCGTTAAATAGAGGGGGGTAATTCCAGTGATACCTAATAACCCGTTCATCGGTCTGCACCAGCATAAATTGCATTACGACTGAATATATTCCTCATATATATTTTTTAAAGTTGTTTGCTTGTTTGTCCCAATTTTTAGGAATCCGGCGGTCCTCCTACTCCCAGAAAAAAGATTTATCAAAATCAACTAAATTTCGATCTTCGAATGGCATTTATTAAGATAAAATAAATGTTTGCTTGCATTAACGAAATCCTTATTAGATTCAAAAAACGGATATTCTTTAGCGTAAGCAAAACAATTTATTCAAAGATTTGTACTTAAAAATAAAGGTTTATTTATTTTACGTCAAGACAAACTCGTCTATTATGCGGTAACGCGCATTACAGAGTCGTTAACGCGGCAGTCGTCTGAAAAAATCTCTCGCTGATAGTACAAGACTATATTTGTTACTTACGGGGAATCGCGACATTGTAACAGAGGCAACTCATCGGTCTGTTTTTATGAAACTTTGTTTATTGCAAGCTGTGTAGCTAGGTCGAGTTGTGGTTGTAGAATAAGTCCTCGAAGAAACAACTTCGAGATTGGTTATGTTATGACTACAAGTAATGTGCGACGTGATTAGTAAAATCGTGCGTCGATAACGCATCTACATGCTTATTGAATATGAAAATATTGCTTGTTAATGCTTCGTTGACAGTAAAAATGACTTATTCGTTCTTCGTTGACTTTAAAAATGGTATTATTTATTATATCAACAGAAAATTCATTACTGCGTCATTCATATATCACATTATTCCCATGCGATCAAAAGTTGCATTTATTTCGTGACAGAACGGTCTGTGACGAAAAAAAATGGACATAAATATCTGTTTATTGGATCCAAATTAACATTGTTAAATAATAAGAATAATACCATCAAATAAATACACATATTTGAAATTAATACTCTATTAGGTTATGAAGCAAATAAATATTTTTCTTTGATTGGAATAAACTTTTTTCTGGGTGTAAGTGCGTCCATGCCAGACCCTGATAACTATTCTCCTATTATACTATTCTGGTTCTAGTGTGTGTGATGAGTTGTGCTCTATAATGCGGTGCACAACAGCGCTGTTCGCTATCGTCGCGTGCAAAAAAAACTCATTGTTCGACCACAAATTCGCCACTTCTGGCCCTGAAAAGTCATTTACGCGGTTTCGAAATCTCGTTTTTTTTTATCAGAAATGACGCCATACCGGAAATACTGTTTGTCACTTCTGCTTTGAAAATCTCACTTTTCAACCGGAAGTAACGTCATACCGGAAATCTGTCATTTGAGATCCGTAAAACAAATGTTCCAGCCGGAAGTGACGTACATATGAATATTATCTAAAAGTGAGCTTTATGTGTCCCTGAATAACTTTCTAGCGTACATAGAATTTTGCGACTTTTTTCCAAGCCTTTCCTCAGGCGACTCTCGGGACTAGCAGGATTTCCGTTGTCGCCTTTGAAACCCCGAGCGTCATACCTGGCACCGGTCCACAAGGTGGTCCCGGGCCGACCAGACGCCGGACGCGAATTTCGCGGTGATGTCGCGGAGATTCCACGAATAATCGGAGCGTTGATCGCGGACGGATAGTAGTCGGGCAGTGGCGAAGATACGTTGTTGCGATGATAGAGGATGATAGGTAGGAGTGGAGCAACAGGCACCTCGATCCTACTGTTGCCGTTGATGGGAACGCTTCGGCGTCGGGACGCCTCAGAATCTTCGGTATTTGATCGGTATCGATGGGAACCGATACACACGAAGGCCTACCTCGTCCACCACCAACAGAACTCTCTCTGTTCGGTCTCGGCGTCAGGCTGTACACAAACCGCGCCAACACACCCCGCGCTCTCGCACTCTCGCTCTCTGCATCCCGACAACGACCCTGACGAAGGGGTGGGCGTGCGTGAGTGTGTACACCGTGCATGTGTGCGTATGTATCCATATGTGTATGGCATTTGCCGGTGTAGGCGTTCATGGGACCGCGTACGTGCGTGTTGACAACGTTCAGATGCAGTTCACACACACACACACAAACACACACAGGTGTGGGTTACCGGATAACGAGGTCACTGTGCCACATAGCTATGTAGCCACGCTATGTTTGGGGTCTGCTCAACCCTCTCGCAAACCGATAAATGCCATTGTCACTCGAGCGAATGTCTGCAAGCCTAACGGTATGAATTATGCTTCGAGAGACGTTCCCGACAAAGTACGGCAAGAGGGCAATCCGGATGACGTTCTGGAGGTGAAGATTATGGCGATGCAAAAAAATGTCTGTCAAATGTAAAATTTGACGACGAAGATCCTTGGTCTGTGCAGGTGAAGGTACAGAGTTTGGGAGGATGAGACATTGGAGAGAAAATAATCGTCTCGATGATGGAAGTTTGTTAGGGCTGGTTTTTAGTTTAGGGTGTCTTGGGTAAGTGATCTTAGCGGTATAGCGCGGTTGGGAGCATCAGAGTTCTCGATTTAAAAAGAGGAAAGAAAGAAAAAGGGTGCGTTGACTTGGAGTCGCTGGTATCTCGCGTGACCCGGGAGCGACCGAGGGTGTGCCGCTGTCATCCGATCTCACGCTGAATACACATCACAGAAGTTCAACCGACCGCTACCTGCTCCGAGGTCGGCTACGTCCAGCTCGCACCTTAATTTGTTAAGTAAAGCTGATCTGAATGTATGTATAATCGTCTCTACACGGTAACGTCCGTGGCTTCAACGAGTCTCACGCATCGTCGACTACTGTCCATGCCTATCTAGGCGGGGTAGCGAAAATGTGGGTGGCTGATGAATTATATAAATCGAGGTGAGTGGGGCGAGGCAATGTGGGAAGGAATGAAACGATGTTCGTCCCGGTCTCAAGAAAAAGCTGGGTTACGAGTTGTACCAACGCCACTTTATGCCATATCTTTTGTCCCGCATTAATGGGTAGCCGAAAGCTTCACTGATAAAAACATACGGTTGAATCAACTAATATTCGGGCAGGGAGGTTCAACTAAATATTTTCTTGGCACAGCAAAAAAAATTGTTAGTTCAACAATTTGTTGGGTGATTACACAAAAATATTTTTGAGTCATTA
The DNA here is from genome assembly GCA_030522665.1 of Ichneumoninae sp. A BG-2022a. Lineage (NCBI taxonomy): Eukaryota > Metazoa > Arthropoda > Insecta > Hymenoptera > Ichneumonidae > Ichneumoninae sp. A BG-2022a. The sequence goes on along the minus strand of JAPYZC010007122.1, from coordinate 2,610 downwards.
AAATATTTTGTTCGACTAACTAAATATTTATTTAAACGTCCCTGCCCGAATCTTAATTGATTCAACTGTACGTTATTATGAATGTTGAGTTTCATTCCATTCACGGAGTATGAGATTTGATCGAATCTTTACGACTGTTAACGCTGCGCAAAATGTTTGGTACGATCTCAAGGAAAAGCTGGATTACGAGTTGTACCAACGCGACGTTATACCATACCGTTTATCTGGCATCAATGGATAGCGGAAAGCTCGAAATGCGTTGCATTCACTGAGAATTAAATTTGATTGGACGCTGAATTCGGGTCTGTTGATGCTGTGTTTGGACATCCGACCAATTCTTTTACCTATTTCGGTAAAATGTTTGGCGTTATCTCAAGGAAAAGCCGGATTCCGAGTTGCACCAGCGCCATTTTATAGTATACCGTTCAATACCCCATTAATGGATAGCCGAAAGCTCGAATTTCGTTGCATTCAATGCGAAAGAAATTTGATCGGATGCCGCATTCGTGTCTGTTAGCGCTGCGTTTGAAAATCCGACCGATTTTTTTTGTTCGTTCGAAAAAAATGTTCGTCACGATCTCAAGGAAAATCCGAATTACGAGTTGTGCCAACGCCATTTTATACCGTGCCATTCATCTCGCATTGATGGACCGCCGAGAGCTCGAGTTTCGTTACATTCAATGCGAAAGAAATTTGAGCGGATGCCGCATTTGAGTCTGTTAACGTTGCGTTCGGATGTCCAACCAAATTCCCTTTTACTCATCGTTGACGGACATCGGCCGATCCTACGCCAAGTCAGTAAATAAGAAACCTTCAACGCTCATCGCGTGCCTTCATCACTTTCCTATCGAAAGAGAACTTGGTCGCGCGTGTCTATCGTTGTCAACTGTCGATAGACTGGTCATTGTTTCTCAGACGCATCTTCCCTTCCCTCTGTTATGATCCCGAATCCAATGGACGTCTTGTGGGTTCGATAGCTCGAGGACTGATAAGACCCGAATGGGAATGGGAGAACGATGTGGATAAAGACAATTCACCGGCTCAGCCGCGTAATAAGAGACCAGTGTTTTTGGCCGTGCACGCTGAACGCAGGGTTGGGGGATGCACAGGGACGACGGTGTGCGTTGTCCAGCAGTCGGATCACCGGTACGAAGAGCCCGGAATGAGCCGAAACGTTGTTGGAAAGGGTAGGTTGTCCAGTGACGGTGAGTTTCCATGGCAACCGACTGCACCACCTCGTCGCTGCCACCCTCCTGTGCATCCCCCATGGCTGCAGTTCGAGTTCGCTAGCTGCGAGGCTGCATCCTGTGCCGGGGCAAACCTCCCCCGAATTTCGTCGGATAAGTGCGCGCCGCCAGTAACACCGACCAACCGTGCTGCTGCTGCTGCTGCGGAGCGAGAGAGGCGGAAAGGGTCTGGGGGTTGAACGGGCGGGCGAGCGAACCTGCGGGTGGTAGGCGGCTTGCCCAGTCACCCCTGCGTCTCGACGTTTAATAATTATGGGAATTTCGCACAGTCTACGAAGCACCTGGGCTCTTCCATTCCACGAGGCTCCGCGCCGTCGTCTTCCAACGGGGAATGATGATTTAAAAAAAAACTTCATCACGATTGTTTCAGCACTCGCGAACGATCATGCTTTGCATCGTGCATGCCGCTCGAAGGTTTATTCCTTTCAGAGGTGGCGCGAAGCCTTCGTGTTCGCCACCGAGCCGGCGATCGACAGCTCGGGGAAATACTACATTATTTATCTTATGTACACGTACGGACTTCAGCGCTGGCGTATGTCGCCAGCGATACGATTCCTGCAACGATTGTCGTCACGTACGCGTGACTCCAAGTCTACCATCGTAGGTACGGCTTTCGTTCCCGTACGCGCATTGGCGGCCCAAGGTGGCGTGTCGGAAAATTGTTACATGGCTTACTTCGCCGCACGTCCACGGGGGTGAATGTTTTATTAATCCCATTAAGGGAGAAAGCGACGCAATTCTCGAGACCGTGTGTGTTTTGCGCGGCTAATAAGCGATACTCGAACGTGTGATGACACCTATGGACGGGACGTAACATCGTCGAGGCTCGAGTCACACAACGGAGTCGACAATTTCGCCGGAAAATACACCGACGCTCATGAATGTTATTTCATCCTCGCTACAACTATTTCCAGTTGTCTAGCTATTCGGGAACATTTTTTATCATGATTTTAGCAATCTATTGTAGAGGTCATGGAGAAAAAACTAAATCGGAAAAGCTTAAAACCGATCTTTCAAAAGGGATTGTCGAGTCGCTTACCGTTTGATGTTTCCCGGATTGCCGTACTGCCAACATTACACCTGTCCGACCGGTTGAATCCCAAGTGTGTCGGATAATCGCCATCCTGAGAAACGCGAAAAGGGATCATCCAGTCACTTTCCGTTGATCCCGAGTAGAAACTTTTGAGCGTTACATCGAGGTCAGACAAAGTCCTGATAAGGCCTTGGCAAGACTTCTGCAGACCCTGTCCGGGCCCGATGTAACGCCGTATTGCAAACATTGCCGTATTGCAAACATTGCCGTATTGCAAACATTGCCGTATTGCAAACATTGCCGTATTGCAAACATTGCCGTATTGCAAAC